>MU228418.1:511070-539009 GCA_018584345.1 Thuja plicata | reverse complement strand
AGATGACAGACCAATTGACTAAGGCCTCAATCAACAGAATTTAACCATGCAAAATGAGAAAACCAATTGAAAATATAGAATATGAATCAAATCAGGAAGCATGCATATCAAACTATCACTTTGAAGAGGTTCTGTTGGTTTATCCAAGGGACTAATTGTAAAATGATAATGAAATTATTACACAAGTGAAAGAAAAAGGACTTATCTTTATTGATTTTGAAAAAATAGTACATCGAGGTCCATGTTATACTTGTTGATTAAAAACTATCCAAATATGTGAAATTGTATTATATTGTATTCTCCCTCTTTACATTATATGTGTGTGTGTGTGTGTGTGTGTGTGTGTGTGTGTGTGTGTGTGTGTGTTTGTGTGTTTGAATGGCTTTCACACCTTTTTAGGGTGAAAAGACACAACTCTTATTACAAATTATTTTAAGAAAAACAATAAACTAACTAAAAAATAACTACCTAACTTTTGGATTTGTCTTTGGTCAAAAATCCAAAAAAACTTGTGAAAAGCAAATATTTCTTCTATAGATAGGAAATTTGATTTCCCAAACTGGGTCTTTTTTAGATTTTTAAAATTTGACCATCTTTATCCTCTGTCAAAATCATCTTTGTAGCAGGTCTAAATTCCATCATTTTCTGAAGGCTTCAATTAGTTACTTCTATTTATTTGTGTCTTAAGCATCCTTCCTTTGATCTTTTTTTGTTATGGAGAAACATTCTTCTTAATAATGGATTGGGACTTTTAAATTATCAAAATTTAGGGTACCACCAGTGGCTCTTTCTGGAGATGCATGCTCCTTGTGAGCATAGTGAGATTCCAGCTATCTCTAGAGAAGCAAACCAAGTATCCACACTTAATCTAATGCAAAGTGAATTTGGGTGGCCCCAGACCTCCCCCCAAAAAAGTGAACACTGCTACTTTCCTCTATCAAACCCATAATTCTGATCATGTAATACTTTGGATCTCTTGAATATTATGCCACCATTCTCATGGACAACATTCATTGCTTTATTAGCACACTTTAACTTTTTTTTACCCTTAGAAAAGTCAGTAGGTGCACTATAGTCCTTTCTAAATAGAATATGCTCATGCATTTAATCAACCCTACAAGTAACTATATGAAGCTCTTTTACTTGGATTCCTTTATGTACACAATATTCCCTATACTCAAGATTTTGTTTCTCTTCACAAAAAGGATTTGGAGATAACTCGCATTTAGGAACTTCCTTCTTATGAAGAATTTGATCAGATAGGATACTCGGATAATTTTCAGAACTAATCTTGAATGCATTCTCTTCATTATGTATATTTGATTCCATCTCATCTTCACATGTTTGATACAACTTTTGTTCATAGGATGAAATAATGCATGTCTCATTTTCTGAAAACACTTTCCCTTACCAATTTTGATTTCCATCATCTTCATAATGATCACTAGGCCCACTGTCTTTATCATGATGTTGATGGACTTGATTTCATAGAATATATTCTTCAAATAATTGATTCAAGGATATAGAGAGCTCGGGCATATCTCCATGAGAGCTCTCATCTGATACTTCTTTGTGTTCATATGTTGTATGTTGTCCTATTTCATCTGCATTATTTGATTCCTAAAACTTATCATCTTCTTCATCTAGTACCCCCTGAGTATGTACTAATGCATCAATTTTCTTATCATGGTTCATTGAGAAAAATTTTGACCACTCTTCTCAACATGTTTTTGATATTCAATGTCTAGTAAATATGAGATTTCTTCTGTACTAAGAAGATCTTCTTCCTCATCATCATGGTCATTGATACCTGCTTCTATGAAAATTTCACTATGTACATCTTCTATTTCAATATGATCTAAATTTTCTTCCTCTATGTCATCATTCTTTTCTTCCCTCAATACTTCACATATTCTCTCAAGAAAAGCTAGTAGTTGAGAATCGTGGTAGATTCCTAACTCACAAAGTTTATCCATTAATTCCCTTCCTAGAGGCCAGATATCTGAAGGTATTTCCCGATATATCTTTATCATTCTGATGAACAAATGTAGTGCAGGTTCACCTTTATATCTTTCCAAACTGAAGAATGTATCCAAAGGGGACCTGTAAGATTCTTCCTCCAAAATATAATTTGGCTCTCTTTCCTGTTCGTAGCACATGTCTTGTTCATAATACATGTTTTCTTTTTCACCACTGGCATCATGAAACATATCAAGAAACCACTGCTCAAACTGTCTCCATGATGAGATGGATTGTGTGGGTAGTGATTCATATACTTTTCTAGCATTATCTTTTAATGTCCTCACAAATAGCCTCATCACCTGATCCTCTGTAGAAACCTCATAATCTTCTATGAATGTATAAAATGCATCTAAGTGTTGTAGTGTCAATTCATCCCATTCTCCATGGAACTTTGGTAGAAGTTGTGAAATTTTAGGGGATAACTTATTTGGGATGCATTGAAATCTCCTAACATCCAATGGCCTGATACCATTTGGAATAAAAGGTTTTCTTTGAAATGAAGGATACATTTGAAAAAACAATCCACCATCTACTTATGAGTCTTCTCCCTCAGTAGAGTCACTGACTAAAATGATTTATTCAATAGAGTCACCACCTTCTTATCAGAAGGAAAATACTTGATGTCTTCTGAGTTCTTTTATCCTAGTAGAGTCTTAAATATATCGCCAGAGCTTCTAGGTAAAATATAAAAATATTATTTTGAACAATTCCCCAGTAGAGTCGCCAATTTTTTGGTGCTCAAATCAACAGATTGGATTTCCTATGGACTTGCCAATCCAATGCTTTGAAACCCAAGTGATTTGGCCAACTAACAAATGACAACCAAGGCAAGGTTGAAACTTCTGCAATTTTGGCTCTGCAAAACCAAGCCTGGTGTTGACGGGGTTTTGCTGACCGAGTCCGCCAACAGTCATAAGTTGTCACCGGGTTCTGGGGAAATTGGCCAACTCCGCTTGCAAAGGCTGTCCGGGGGAAATAAATCCTTCGATCCTTTAAGCATCTAGGTGTCGGGTCATGACGGTGCGGGGCTCAGTTGGGAGAGGTGACTATTTTTCGAGGGGGATAGCTGGTTTCGTCAACTCATCTTCTCCGGAGATTCGATCAAAGTAAGGTTTTCCCAAGCGTTCTATACTTAACAAATAAAGCAAAAAAGATCCTACAGGGTTAGAAGCATTTCATCTAACTATAGTCATGCTAAAATGTCTAGAACATCAATAATACTCTGGTAAACTACACTAAATACCGAAGGAACACATAACCATCAGTTAGCATTTTATTAGTAGTGGCAATAAAGAGGTCGTTAATCTACTTTAACATACCAGAGTAAAAGACATAAAGAACATTAAAACATGAAATACCATTAACTCAGAAGCAGGAATGTCAACAACATCATTGCCAGGAATTCTTCCTTCTTCATTAATATTCAGTCCAGCAAGCACTGGTGCGTGATACAATGGTGGCTCCAGGGGAGCATCTAACTACTAAGAACAGAAAAAATGGAGCATTGAGCTCTGCAACTTAAAAAGGGAAATCACTTTGCTAATGCTATGGACAACAAAATCATCAATTTCGCCGACCCTTGGAAACAGGCCGATTCACCTATTTATACAACTCTTTGCTAACCCTAACCCTATTTACATCATGCTTTAATAAAATACAATATCTGGGGGCCGGTACTACCTGTGCCACCCTATAAAAGACCTAGAGATGGAATAGGTCTGTCATGTCAGAAGAATAAGATAAGAATATACATCAGGAGAATCAGTCTCGAGAAGAGAGCCAGAGAGGAGAAAGAAGAAAGTAGGTCCCTCAAGGACTGAAGCTACATGCCTCATAAATGGGAAATGTGGCACCCTATCTTCAATGTGCCAGATATACCTTTGAATGGCACCTCGAGAAGACCACCCTGTCAGAAGACCAACTACCGAGCCGACGCCTCTTGATGTGCCCAACTACCTTCTGACAGTCTTATTAACCACCTCTGAAAGTGACCGGTCGGCCTCGAGGACCGGGACACGGATCACTTTAAAGAACACAAAATTTTGGATCTGGGACTCTGGGATCCGGGAACTTACATCCCAAAAAGAATAAAGAATACTCAATGTGAGTTTTTCCCCAGCCTCCGGAGAAAGCTTAAGGCTGTTTTTTATCATTGAAAGCCTGAAGGAGGTGGGAAATGTCGTCTTCATCTACACTCTTCAGGCTAGCTGTTCTATGCCTAGCTATTTCAACTTGTTCCCCCAGGTCCAAAACATTCTCTTTGAATTCATTCACCATCCTTGCCAAGTCATAGCCCTTAAGTATCATTTCGGTTAATTTTTCCATTTGGGCCCCGTCTATCCCCTCCGGGGATTGATATCAGGATTGCATTATTTCATCAAAACTCCCCAAAACTGAATCTTCAGGGGTGTACGTATCTGTACTAAGGGGATCAGCCCCGAAAATATTTATTACATAAGAATTGAATAAATTAGAAGGATATTTTATGTTGTGTACCTTCTCTTGTAAGGACTCTACTAGTTTCTTGGTTACCTCCAATGTGAGGTCAAGTCTGGCGTGCTGAATCCTTACAAAGTCAAATGATTCCTCACCCAGAATTCTGAATTTGAAAATCATGTCCTCTCCCAAGGTGAGGAGCTCTTTGAGCTCTACCTTCCACACCTGATAATTTTCAGTGTCACTCTCCCACTGCTCAATAAGTGTTTTTGCCTGGTGAATAACTTTCCGGGCCATGTACAAGTCTGGGAGAGTGGATGCTAGGAAACGTCGGGTGTTTCCTATCTCTAGGGTGACCCATTCATCTACAGCTTGGGCCTTCTTCTTCATTAATCACAGGGAGTCTATGTCACTCTGTGGTATTTCTTCTGATGTGGAGGTCTCCGGAGGAGAGGAATTGAGGGGTCGGGCCAGCTCCGTAAGCAACCCCATAAGGTTTGCATTCTTCTCTTTCTTTTCCTTGAGCCTCTGGGCCTCCTTTTCGTATCGGGATTCAACTGCCCTTGCTACCTCCTTAAGCAAGTCCACCTCACCTTGCTTTCCTCTTTTACCCAGGGATACCTCTGCAACATTGTAGTCTGCAGGGTCTGCGGTTGCTTCATCGGCGTCTAGGGGAGGTGTTGCTACAACGGCAACTGTCTCTCCGCCCGACCCAGTTCACAGAGTATGAACTGTCTGGGCTTTCTTCTCTTTCGGCAGGGCCTCAACTTGGGCCATCATTTTGGCCATGGAGAGAGGAATCACCGGAGTGGACTGAGCTTTTCTCTTTTTTCTCTCCACCAGCCACTGAGGTTGGAGAGGTGGCCTTCCTGTCAGAATCTGTTCCCCTGATTCCCTCCCAGTCTTCGGTGGCTATTGCTCCTCAGTGTCATGGACCTCATCCGTCCTCCCTACCTCAACCTTTTCTGTAGAAATGTTCTCTTTGTCAACCTCCATCTCCTCAGCCTTGTCCCGTATGTCTATTGCTGGGTCTAGACCTTGGTAGGCTTCTTCGGGGATTTACTCTTCAAGCTGCTCCTCTTCTTCTTTTTCTGCCAGGGCTTCTTCTTCTGTTGGCAGTAGGGGAGGTATCAGGGCCGAGATTCAGAGTTTGGGCCACTGTGATAACCTGCCTGAAGGTTGCCCCCGGGAGTGGCCTTGGGAACGTGGCAGTTGGGTTTATGGTTATTCCCAAAGATCTGGGTCCGCGTCCCCCAGAAAATGCCATTTGTTCATCTAGCTTTAGTTGGTCCACTCCCGGACCTTGCATTTTCGAAGCCCCAGAGATAATTTCTGGTTCTGGCTCTTTTTCTTCTGTTTCCTGCCCTTGTTCTCGTGCAGGTTCTTCTTCCAAGTCCTCTTGGTCTGCAGCCTCTTTTTCTTTCTCTGGGACTTCCATCTCTTCTTGTGTGTCACCCTCCTGCAAATTCCCAAACTTATCGGTCGTAAATACATAGAACTCTTCTTCAGGAGGGCGACTGGCTGGGACCTCTTCATCTCTGCTTCTTTCTCCGGTTCTGAGGAACTGGAAGAAAGGATCTCCACTTCTCGGGGGAGGGACGCCACTGGGGCCGGTTCTGCCTTGGGCTGTTTGATGTGCTTTCTCTTCCTCTGGGTGACCAAAGGTGGCCCCGCATCTGCTATTGCTGCTACCTCCATGGGATCCACCCCCGTTGCCTTAACCATTAAGGCAGCCAGCGATGGGGAGGATGGAGGACGAATTGGTCCGGCCATGAGCGAGGGAGTGGCTAGCCTTGTTATTAACTGGTCCCTCATCTACTAGGAGGCTTCCATAGATTGCTTGATCTAATCTTGTATCAGGAATTCTTGCGTTGAGGGGGTTGTAGCTATTCCCTTTCCTTTGTCTGCGCCTTGTGAAGAAGTCCCGGCCCCCGGGGTCAATCTTGGTACCAGCGGTGGTGCTAATTTTGGTGTCAGTCGGGGAGCTTGATGCATACTCCCAGGGCATACCCTCTTAAAATAGGCATGACTTCGCTCGATCACATCCTGAGTGAAGTCCTCAATTGTGGGCCCCTCCTGGGTGGCCCAATCCATTGCTGGCAGTGCCATTTTATCGATCCCCTTTTCTTTTTATTGGGGATCTATGGTGGGGGCAGCATTAGAAAAGCCTGGAGGGAATCTCTGGAGCTTCAGTTCTTGCATCATTCCAGCTGTCATTCTGATGTAATGCCAGCTTTGCACATCCACGTCATCTTGGCAATCTTCCCAGAAGTCCTCCATGTGTATTTGATGTGGCTCTGAAGCCCGGGGCATTACCATTGCTATTTTTCCATGCGGATCAAATTTCTTCCGCGCCAGATAGAATTCTTGCAAGTTATAACTTTTCAGCTCATTGTCTACCTCCTTCGCGGTGGCCAGACTACAGGTGTAGTTCCCACAGGTGATTGGGAATGAGACATTGGGGACCTTCTTGAGGGCAAAGAAGGTATGCAATTCCATCATTTGTCTGCAATATTCCAGCAGCACGATCTTGTCCCCGCAGTGCCTGGGCAACAAGTAGGGTTTCCCGAAGAAGCCGGTGACCCTAATGTACGTATGCTACCAGAACTGAATGTAGTAGTGCCTATAGATACTAACTAACTTCATCGCCTCAGTGGACAGGCGGTATCCGGGATCCCGGGTGGGTGTGAGCAGATGGTAGTAAACAAACGCATCATTTACTCGGCAGAAACTAGGGAAGCTGGCCTCCCATTCAATTTGTGGGAAATGGTCCCATGGTGCTTTTTGTTCTGGGCCCATCCTGAGCATGCCATCTGTAAGTAGGCCGTTAGAATGGGGCCTCTACTAGGCTAGGGCCTAGAAAACGTAAGAAGACATATAGAACTTATTTTTCCTCTCCACCTAGAGGAACTGAGAGTCAACGTGATTAGAGATTATTGCAACCCAGTCAAAGAATTATCCCTTGGTGGAGATGCTGAGGAGGAAATAGTACATCCATTTTGCAAATTCCTGGGCGGAGGGTTTCCCAAATACCTAGGATAATGCTATTATCCCCATCAAGATGCTCTCCTTGAATTCAGAGTGGGGGATTTCTATCTTCATTCTCTTTGGGTCCCTCTTCGGGGCCTTGAGCCAGTGGGTATTCATATACATCCGGGCAGCATCCTCCAGTTGAGTAAATTGGTCTAACGCATCATCCCTTGTAACCACTGTGGCTCTGTCGAATTGTGGGATTCCTAATCCCGCCCAAAATGTGTCTGGCTCGAGGGACACCAGTGCAGTGGGGTATCCCATAGGTTCTGTTGCCGCAAGCATGATGGCCCAAATGAAAGAATTGTAGTTGGCAGCCAGTGTTAGAATAAGCTCTAGGGATTGCATGGAGCACGGAAAGAAAGCTACCCGAAGGATCCCAGAACCTCCGACGTTGATTTCTAATTGATCCCCAGCTTGTCGCTGGATATGCATTACTTTTACTAAGGCTTGCATCTCTACCCACGTTCTGACACTGGTGTCAGTTATGACTTTAACCTTGGACTCAATCTTTGAGCCCGTAATGATGTTGTTCTGCATGAACTTCATGGTGAGGGGCAGTTTGTCTAGGGCCCTCTCCATCTTAGATTTTATAGCTGCCCTGGTCTCCCTCGCTGTGGGTAGTTCTGGACTTCCGGGAGGAGATGATGTAGATGCTTCTGACATATTTGGAAGACAAAGTCTAGGAACCTCCAAGGCAAAGCGACCATCAGAATACTTTTATCAAAATAAAATAGTTACTTCGGGGTCCGGAGATCTTATCACCGCGGTGTTTGCTTTTCCTGAAAAGTTAGTATCATGTAAAGATAACTGAAAAGAAAAACACAACATAAAATTAAAGTATCAACATATCTGGGTCTGGGGAATTTCATCATGCTTGGAAAAGACACAGGATGGATGATGGTAAGAGGCCTGAAGCCCAGAGAAATGACCATTAGTAAAGATGTATGAAAAGGCAAGTTGTCGAGCCCACGTGGACGCCACGTGTGTTGGCATTAAATAGATGTGATGGTGATGACGGCGGAGCCAACTGTCTGAACACACAAAAAGGGAAAGCCACTTGGCTGGAATTTATTGCGTGCATGGGATGTAAATGAGGTTTTGACAACCTTGATGGAGGAGAGAGAAAATTGCCTGTTTGAAACCGGCCGAGAGCCGAGTTTCAAACAGGTGGTTTTCTGCCTCGAAAGTGAGTTCAAAGGTGAAAACCAGAAGCAAAGGTGACTCAACCAGCATGTTGAGTTACTCAAAAGGATATACATGAAGCTGAGGGATATATATACAGAGAATAGAAGGAGATATACAGAGGTTTTACAACTATAATACATGTATACATGAATATACAATGCGAAGACTTATGCGGGAAACCAGACAAGGCAGAAAAAAATATATACAACCATTTACATTATTTACGCTATTTATAGATTTTACACTATTTACAGAAAGACAACTTCTGCACAAAGGGCGGACGACCCTCTGGCAGAGCTGACCCACCAACGGGCGGTAAAAACCAGAAATAAAGGACCGAACCAGACGAAACATAGAGAAGCAAAGCACAACTAGACAAAGTAAAATAAAATAAAAACCGAAGAAAAACCAGCAAGCAGAAGAAAAGCAGAGAGGGGGAAAGGTGGAAGCACCAACCTAAAAATGCAGAAGGCCAAAGAAAGGGTAGATTACCACGGGAGCTCAAGTTGTCAAACTGTCATAATCACCACCACAAAGCACCCGCAATTGCCTAAGAACATAGAAGGTGTTAAGATTTGATTATCACAAATTTTCTACAAACACATTGTTAATCACTTTAAAATTGCTCTAAGTGCTCGAAGGGTTTAATCGCGGTAAGTGTGAAAGTGACAGATAAGACCCATTTATACCCACGGTAAAAAGGCAATCCTCTGCCTTCCGGTGACCTCCGGATAGGCAAAACCTCCAGACTCTGGGCCCGGGGATTTCTTGTGCTGATATTCCTAAGAACAACACGATGAAAAATCTCAGAGTCCAAAATTCAGTTCCCAAGAAAAGGCAACCTCCGGGACCGAAGTCCTGGAGACAAAAAAAAAACAACAAAATGACACGCCGGGGAAGAAAACCTCGGAGAAAGAAAACAAAAGAAAAAGGAAGACAAGGAAAAGCCTGCAAAGCAAAAGAAGGCAAAAGAAAAAAGGGGGACCCAAAATTTTGCACATAAAATGTAGGGACGGGGATGCAGGGCATAATAAATGGCGACTATCTGGGACAAATGCCTTAGCATATTTGAGAACTAAAGAATCTCTGGTTAGCAAAACTGGAACAAGCCGCTTTCCGAAGCGTCTGACAGGAAAAGGGCAACATATCTGAGAGAATCCAACCACACATAGTCCTTCATCAGTGGTGTCGTGTGTGCTTTGGAAGGAAATCAAGCTGATGACCTTTGGGAGGAGTAGAGAAAAGGTACTAATCACATCGAACCAGTCATCAATTTGCTCATTTCCCCCGGAGATCGGAGCTCCATCCCACTTTTCATCTTGTTATTTTTCTTATTTCTGGGTGGGGAAGGTGGTACTTCTTTCACCATTAAGCTTAATCTTAGCTACTCATAATGGTGGTACTTCTTTCACCTATCCACCTATATTTAGGTTGTTCGAAGAGGGGACAAAAACTCCAGACCTGAGAAGAATTCTTTTAGATTTTCAGACCTGGGTCAATCAAAGAGTACAACCGATCTACCCTCGGTGTGTCCGATTACTTGTTCCTTGCATTATTATTTTGTTCACTGATTACCAGATTTCTAGAGAGAACACCCAATGAAGATTCCTCAAAATGTGCCATAACCCGTGAAACAAGCCCCGGAGACCGGGTCGATTCCATCGGGCTAAAGATAGATTCTAAAGTTCACTATGTCGTAGACATTGCCCTAGAGGCCAGAGTTATGTGAAGCATTCCAATCCTTGCGAGACGGAGAAAAACATCGGGACCACAAGAAAACCAAAAGCAAAAACAAAAATAAAAAAAGGGGACTGCCCTCGAGGACAGTCGACAAGACTATCTACAAGGCAGGGTACCTCGCACGAGGCACCCGAAGGGAACTATTTACAAGCGGAAAGCTTTACATATAATACAACTTTGGACAAACTTACCCTCATTCGAAATAGTGTTTGAGAAACTACCCATTAACAGGTAATGTGACAGGTTCCCCAGTCAAAGTATTGAGGCGGTAAGTATTTGCCCCACAGACTTCTGAGATCAGGTATGGTCCGAGCCAGAGCTGCTGGAACTTGGTATGCTTTCCTTTCTTCTCCCGGGCCTTGTCCTACAACAGGACCAAATCCGAGATCTGAAAAGCTTTATATTGGGATCTTCTGTCAAACCATCTCTTTACCACTGCTTGATGACGTGCGAAATGTTCAAGAGCTGCGTCTCTCTATTCTTCCATTCGCACCAGGTTCAAGAGCTGAACCTCCATGATGTTGTCCCTGTTGTTGAATTCCTGCATGAACTGTAATACTAGGATCTATAAATTGACTGGGAATACAGGGTTCTGGCCATAAACCAGGTGGAATGGTGATGTTCCCAGGGTGGCCTTAATATGAATGCGATCCGCCTAGAGGGCGAATTTCAGCTTTTGGTGCCAATCCTGGGGATTTTGTTCTAACAGGTGTTTGATCACTTCGAGTAGATTCTTATTTGTTGATTCAGCAATGCCGTTTCCCTGGGGATAATAGTTGCTAAAGAAATTCAGTGTGATCTTCCGATTGTAGGTCCATTCGAGTAACTGTGCTGAAGAAAATACTAGACCATTGTCACATACTAAAGTGAAGGGCATTCCAAACCGTGTGACGATGTTTTCTTCCAAGAACTTGATAACTACATCTGTCTTGTTGTTCTTACAAGGTATGGCTTCAGACCACCGAGTGCAGTAATCAGTAGCAGTAAGGATGTATCAGTGGTTGGCAGATGAGTTGGGGTTGATCTCCCTGATGAAGTCAAATGCCCATTGGGCAAAGGGTCTAGCCTCATAGACTGGTTATAGAGGCATAGCCGAGTTACACTATGACATTTCCTAACATGAGCGTAAACATCTTTGAAGACACAGGGCCAATAGTATCCGGCCTGAAGGATCTGATGGGCAGTGGCGTTGGCTGAACCATGCCCTGTTCCAGACTATCCATGAAATTTGTCGATTATTCTTACATCTTGGTCTCTGTCGATGCACTAGAGGTACACCCCCTCATAATTTCTATGATAAAGCATAGAGTTTTTTATCATGAAGTGTGTTCTTTTCATCCGCAGGGCGCGGTGTTTGTGGGGAGGCAACCCCTCCGGACATTTGTTATTTAGTAACAAATATACCAAATTGGTATACCATGGGTCTTGGGTGATGGACTCCACCGTGTAAGTCTGACATTATATGCGGGGAGTCTCCTCTGCCATTGCCCGACTTAGTCCTTGGCCCTAGATAATTTTCATGGGTTGCATTTCTAAGTCATATTCTTGGAGGATGGCCATCCATTTCCCCCATCTCTCACCCAATTCACTCTGCATCAGTAAAGATTTGACGGCCTGGTCCAGGATAATAGCATGCACTTTTCTTCAGAGAATATAATGCCAGAATTTCTTCATGGCGTGAACTAGAGAAAAGGCCTGTTTCTCTAGTGACGAATACCGGACTTCGACATTCTTGAAGGGGGAACTCATGAAAGCTATTGGTCATTCCTCCCCTTCAACCTTTTAGGTCAACACTGCCGTAGTAGAATGTGGTGAAGCAAATGAGTATATGTACAATGGGAGGGAATAGTCCGGGCTAGCCAGGACAGGCGCCTCCATTATCGTCTGTTTAATCTGGGTGAACGCCCATTTTTCTTCAGAACTCCACTCAATTTTGGTATCTTTTTTCATCATCTCATTGAGTGGTTTAACTATTTCTGTGAATTCGGTGATGAATCATCGTATGAAGTTGATTTTTCCAAAAAAGGATCACATTTATTTCTTGCTACCAGGCATCTGCAGATTCAGTAATGCCTCAACTCTATCAGGGTCGATGGATATACCCTTCTCAGAGACTATATGCCCGAGCAACTTCCCCTTGGTGACCTTGAATATGCACTTCTTAGGGTTGAGGGATATTCCTTATCGGCGACACCTCTCGCAGATCTGATGAGGTGGGTGGGGTGATCACACCTATCCTAGGAAAAGATGGTCAAATCATCCATGTAGATGATTATGCACTGATTTATGAGGCCCTCAAATGCAATGTCCATGGCCTTTTCAAATGTAGCCCCTACATTGATCAAACCGAAGGGCATTCTCCTGTACGCAAATGTTCCCCACTTGGTGGTAAATGTTGTTTTCTCTCTATGCTCATACTTGACCATGACCTGGTTGTATCCTGAATATCCATCCAAGAAGGACATCATCTGAGATCCATTTACTATCTGCAACACCTCATCCAACGAGGGGAGAGGGTGATTATCTTTTTTAGATACCTTGTTCAAATTCTGGAAATCCACGCAAAGACGGATCTTGTCATTCTTCTTCCTTATAGGGACCAAGTTGGCAACCCACGTAGTGTGCCGAATTGGGAAGATTATCCAGGCTGACAGCAATTTTTCTACCTCTTGACGAATTAGAGGTTCTATCAGGGGGTTGACCGGTCTTTGCTTTTGCCGAAAGGGCTTAGCGTCTAGCTTCAGGGGAATAGTGTGGATCATGATAGATGTTTCATAAATTTTTAAATCTTCATATCCCCAGGAGATTACATCAATATATTCTCAGAGAACCACGAGAATCTTCTCCTTCTCCTCAGGGGAGTAGGAGGTACCGATGTGGATGATCTTTTCTTCACCGGGCTGGCCGATGTTAAATTTTTCAAACTTTCCTCCCTCAGGGGAGGATGAAACCTTCTCACGGGCCCGAGGGTCTGAGTCAAAGATTCGTTCCAATGCAACCATCCCCTTTGGGATGGTGTTGGTGGGTAGGTCCATGATTCCATCATCTTCATCACCCTGTCCAGTGTCATCATGGTCTTCTTCCTCCACTATCTGGTCCTTAAAGACACCAATGTTTGCCATGAAGGCCAGGATATGTTGGTCATCCTCAAAAACATAAAAGTGGGTAACATTATCTAGGATGGAGGGGGTGGGGACCATCTCAACTGAAAATCTTCAGAGTCGCGAGCCGACCATTGGCTCAAGTGTGCTGGCGGAAACGGCAAGGGCGTCCGGGACATAGTTCCATCGCCGGAGAATGAGGTCAATGCCAAAGGCATCAAAATATTCGATAAGGCTCCAAGCCCGGTTGTGGTATGCGGCCAACCTTTTGTCATGACATGTATATTGACTCTGGATTTGTTTAACAACCAACTCTGAATCACCCAGAGCCCAGAGGCGGGTGATACCTTTCCTTAGTGTGAATAAGAGTCCAAGGACCAAAGCCTCGTACTCTGTGACATTGTTTGTATAGTTAAACTACAGCTTGTAGGATGCGAGGAAGGATTTCCCTAACGGGTTGATTAATTCTACCCTGGCCCCACAGCCCTGTTTGGATCTTGACCCATCAAACTTAAGGGTCCATAAGTCATTATTTGTAATCTGGGGTTGGGGAGTGGGAGTTTTCTTTGGATTATCACTGGGAGACTTAAGGATTTCCCCCTGGACTGCCAACGTGAAAGTGGAATTTTCCTCCAGAGTTTGGGTTTGGGATTCTTCGGGGGATGGTGCCAAAGGAGCGCATCCTGTAGGGATAATGGGTCTCGGGGAATCAGTTGCGTGTTGTTTGTTCCGGAGGGTATCAAGGTGCCGGTTAGCGATCGAGAGACATGGCCCACACTCAAGTTCTGAATGTTTCTGGTAGTGTACTCGGCACCAAGTGTTTGATAGGAGTGTGGCAAGGAATGTTGTGGCATCTCGAGAGTTAACTTCAACTCTCACCTTTTCCTGTAAGTCCTATGCTCTTTGCAGCAGGGTGGGATCTTCTCCGGGGATGAAATCAAATGTTAAAATTTTAAAAGGTTCGTACACCCCCAGAGAAGTCTTAGAGAAAAGGACTTCATTGACCCTCCCAACTTCGGTAAGGGCCTATTTCATCTAGGGTTCACTTTCAACCTGGATCCCATTAGATTCTCCTTCCCATGGAAGCCATAAATGTGTGAAGTCGATCGAGAAGTATCCGTTCAAGGACTTAGACCAATTCTGACTTAGTAACATCCCGTAAGTCTCTGGGATGTCCACCACTTGGATTTAAATGATCCTAGCTATCCTGGGGTCCTCGATAAGATGTATCTGGACATTCTTCAATTCCCCCACCATTTTCACAGCAGTCTTATCCAGTTGGATTACTGCGCCATTAGATGGGGTGGGGTGGAGTCTGAGCTTTTGACAAATGGACAAAGGCATGATGTTACTCAAAGCTCCAGAGTCTACTAAGAAGTTTTGTATATTTTTTCCATAAATGTTCAAGCCTAGTAGGAAGGGAGGATCCTCATTGTTTCCCCGGAAGACGGCCGCATTGGCATCTTTGAAGGAGACAGTGTTGGGTGGGTGGCTGATAGCTTCCAAGTTCCCTAAGAGCTTCAAAAGAGACTTCTTCTGCTCGAGATAGTTCAACAAAAACTCCATCAAGGTCATGGAGGTGGTGGTCTACTCTAACGCCTTTGTAATGTCAAATCTTCCTCCCGGGAACTGGCAATTTTTCCCCATGAGATCTTTTGCTTGATTAGAGATACGACCTTTTGGAGGCACGGGTCGATCAGTCGTGTTATTCTAGGGAGGAGGAGTATCTTTGATAAGAGGTGTGGGTGTGTAAGTGGGTCCTTGACCAGCCTGACTCCGAGTGTTGTATGGAGTCTGCGGGTTAGTAAAGGTGTTGGCCGCAAAGGGCGGGATAGATTCATCAAAGAATCCTTGCAATTCAGATTCTTCCTCATCTTCCCCAGAGGTTTCGAAGAAGATGGTATCATAGGTGAAGGCACTATGGGTTGTTTCTTGGATAGGAGGCTCTGGGGGAGTAGCATCGTGCAACTGCTACCTGTCCAGCTACGAGATCATGATGACCTTCTCTAGGGTGGTTCAATTTACCTCATTGTGCAAACCAGTATCGTACAACCTACACCAGTTAGTCATGGGCTGGAAGTCCATGACTGGTGTAAAATAGGATGGTCTAGCACTATTTTGGTTGGTGTTTTGGTTCGGAGGTGGGCCTCCAGTGTTTGCATTATTGTTCCACTGTTGTTGATTGGGCCTAAACCCATTGTTGAAGTTCCTTCCTCTAGCATTGTTGTTTCATTGGCCAGAAAAAATGTTCCCCCTTTGGGAATTTGAATTCTATTGTGCGTAGGACCCCGCCTTCACTTGGCCCATGTCCATAGTCAGAGTGGACAACATTCGCCGGAGGGATTCGACCTCGGCGGTCAACTGAGTGTTTGCGTCATAATGTGATGACTGTTGTTGTTGTTGGTTTCCCGGGAAGGCAGCAGGATTAGCCAGAGTCGAGGGCGGAAATCCCCCAGCCGCGCATGACTGGAAGAATGGCACTCTGGATGGTTGTGTCTGAGTCTGTTGTGTCTACTGCGGCTGATTCCAAGGGAAGACTTCTAGACCCGGTGTGATTTGGGTCTGGGAAGGGTAAACATATCATGCCTGTTGGTCTATCACGGGTGGCAGAGGAATCATCACCATCGAGGGGGCACCTATTGCCAGATTGGGGTTGTATCCCCCAGCATATGCAGTTCCGCCAGGGATCGTGTTAAAGGGTGTGTTCTGTCCAATCCCGCTTTGGGATTTGTTGAGACCACGGGATAGCTCTAGGGCTAGGTTGTAGACTTTTTCCAAGGTATCCCGGTCGCCCGGGCTGGTTGTTCTCCAAAGGAGAGTGGCAACGAAAGGGTCCATTTCATTAAGATAGGTCTGTATGGTTACGTCTGGAGATGGGATAAAAGGACCCATGCACCGCTTCAGGGCGCGTTGGAACCTATGGTTGAATGCTGCAAGAGGTTCATTGGGTTCTTTTTTGATGGAGATGAACTGGCTATGGGACCAAGCTGGGTCCACATTCACGTGAAAGGCAGCTAAGAAGGCATCCTCCATGTCCTGCTAAGTGTTGATGGAGTTCACAGGCAGGTTAAGGTACCAGTTCAACTTGCTTTGTTCTAGGGACAGGGGGAACATGCGGGTCACAACATCCTTATGCTGGATCCGGTGTCGATTCATGGCATCTTTGTATGCCTATAAGTGTTCTTCTGCGGTTCGTGAGCCTAAGTGCTCATATCGCGGGCAGATCTTCTCCAGGTGAGAGGGTAAATCATTGGTCGCACCCAGAAAAGTGCCCATTGGGGACCTAGTATTTTCAAAATATGCAGCCATTGGGGGAACTATATGTTGGGTAGTTTGGGTACTAGTTCCCAAGATTATCTGGGGAGTTTGGGTATTCGGTGGTATGGTAGATCCCTAGACAATAGTGGCTGGTAGGACTTTAGAGGTCCATTTCTTTCGAGTAGGGGGCTCAAGTTTGACAAACTTTCTAGGATTTGGGGTAGACCTAAGACTTCTTTCAAATTTAGCTGGGGAAAAAGACCCAATCCCACTGAAGGCTTGCCTCCTAAAACTACAACTTGGGGAACCCTCAGAAGGTGTAAAATCAGAATCTCTGGAAGGGGATGAGCTCATGCCCTCCTTCTAGCGCCAATTTCTATTGACGGGGTTTTTCTGACCGGGTCCGCCAAAAGTCATAAGTTGTCACCGGGTTCTGGGGAAATCGGCCAACTCTACCTGCAAAGGCTGTCCGGGGGAAATAAATCCTCCGGGCCTTCAAGCACTGGGTGTCGGGTCATGACGGTGCGGGGCTTAGTTGGGAGAGGTGACTATTTTTCAAGGGGGATAGCTGGTTTCTTCAACTCATCTTCTTCAGAGATTCGATCAAAGTAAGCTTTTCCCGAGTGTTCTATACTTAACAAATAAAGCGAAAAAGATCCTGTAGGGTTAGAAGCATTTCATCTAACTATAGTCATGCTAAAATGTCCGGAACTTCAATAATACTCTGGTAAACTAAATTAAATACCGAAGGAACACATAACCATCAGTTAGCATTTTATCAGTAGCGGGAATAAAGAGGTCGTTAATCTACTTTAACATACCAGATTAAAATACATAAAGAACATTAAAACATGAAATATCATTAACTCAAAAGAAGGAATGTCAACAACATCATTGCTAGGAATTCTTCCTTCTTCATTAATATTTAGTCTAGCAATCACTGGTGCATGATACAATGGTGGCTCCAGGGGAGCATCTAAATACTGAGAATAGAACAAATGGAGCATTGAGCTCTGCAACTTAAAAAGGGAAATCACTTTGCTACTGCTATGGACAACAAAATTATCAATTTTTTTGACCTTAGAAATAGGCTAATTCACCTATTTATACAACTCTTTGCTAACCCTAACCCTATTTACATCATGCTTTAATAAAATACAATATCTGGGGGCCGGTACTACCTGCGCCACCCTATAAAAGACCTGGAGATGGAATAGGTCTGTCATGTTAGAAGAATAACATAAGAATATACATCAGAAGAATTGGTCTCAAGAAGAGAGCCAGAGAGGAGAAAGAAGAAAGTAGGTCCCTCAAGGACCGAGGCTACATGCCTCATAAATGGGAAATGCGGCACCCTATCTTCAATGTACAGATATACCTTCGAATGGCACCTCGAGAAGACCACCCTATCAGAAGACCAACTACCAAGCCAATGCCTCTTGATGTGCCTAACTACCTTCTGACAGTCTTATTAACCACCTCTAAAAGTGACCGGTCGGCCTCGAGGACCGAGACACAGATCACTTTAAAGAACACAAAATTTTGGATGCGGGACTCCGAGATCCGGGAACTTACGTCCAAAAAAGAATAAAGAATACTTAATGTGAGTTTTTCCCCAACCTTCGGAGAAAGCTTAAGGTTGTTTGTTATCGTTGAAGGCCTAAAGGAGGCGGAAAATGCCATCTTTATCTACACTCTTCAGGCTGGCCCTTCTGTGCCTGGCTATTTCAACTTGTTCCCCCAGGTCTGGAACATTCTCTTTGAATTCCTCTGCCATCCTTGCCATGTCACTGCCCTTAAGTATCATTTCAGTTAATTTTTCCATTTGGGCCCCATCTATCCCCTCTGGGGATTGATATCGGGATTGTATTATTTCATCAAAACTCCCCAAAACTGAATCTTCGGGGGTGTACGTATCTGTACTAAGGGGATCAGCCCCGAAAATCTTTATTACATAAGAATTGAATAAATTAGAAGGATATTTTATGTTGTGTACCTTCTCTTGTAAGGACTCTACTAGTTGCTTAGTTACCTCCAATGTGAGGTCAAGTCTGGCGTGCTAAATCCTTACAAATTCAAATGATTCCTCACCCAGAATTCTGGAATCAGAAATCATGTCGTCTCCCAAGGTGAGGAGCTCTTTGAGCTCTACCTTCCACGCCTGATAATTTTTTGTGTCACTCTCCCACTGCTTAATAAGTGTTTCTTCCTCGTGAATAACTTTCCAGGCCATGTACAAGTCCAGGAGAGTGGATGCTAGGAAATGCCGGGTGTTTCCTATCTGTAGGGTGACCCATTCATCTACAGCTTGGGCCTTCTTCTTCTTTACTTGGAGGGAGTCTATGTCACTCTATGGTATTTGTTCTGATGTGGAGGTCTCTAGAGGAGCAACATTGAGGGGTTGGGCGAGCTCGATAAGAAACCCCATAAGGTTTGCATTCTTCTCTTTCTCAGCCTTGAGCCTTTGGGCCTCCTTTTTGTATCTGGCTTCAACTGCCCTTGCTGCCTGCTTAAGCAAGTCCACCTCACCTTGCTTTCCTCTTTTACCCAGGGATACCTCTGCAACATTGTAGTCTGCGGGGTCTGTGGTTGCTTCATCAGAGTCTGGGGGAGGTGTTGCTACAATGGTAACTGTCTCTCCACCCGGCCCAGTTCGTAGAGTATGAACTGTCTAGGCTTTCTTCACTTTCGACGGGGCCTGAACTTGGGCCATCATTTCGGCCAGGGAGAGGAATCACCAGAGTAGACTGAGCTTTTCTCTTTTTGCTCTCCACTAGCCACTGAGGTGGGAGAGGTGGCCTTCCTATCAGAATCTGTTCCCCTGATTCCCTCCCAGTCTTCGGTGGCTGTTGCTCCTTAGTGTCATGGACCTCATCCGTCCTCCCTGTCTCAACCTTTTATGCAGCAATGTTCTCTTTGTCAACCTCCATCTCCTCAGCCTTGTCCCATATGTCTATTGCTAGGTCTGGACCTTGGTAGGATTCTTCGGTGATTTCCTCTTCAAGTTGCTCCTCTTCTTCTTTTTCTGCCAGGGCTTCTTCTTCTGTTGGTAGTAGGGGAGGTATCAGGCCGAGATTCAGAGTTTGGGCCGCTGTGATAACCTACCTGAAGGTTTCCCCCGGGAGTGGCCTTGGGAACGTGGTAGCTGGGTTTATGATTATTCCCAAAGATCCAAGTCTGGGTCCCCCATCGGATGCCATTTGTTCGTCTAGATTTAGTTGGTCCACTCCCAGACCTTGCGTTTCTGGAGCCCCAAAGATAATTTCTAGTTCTGGCTCTTTTTCTTCTGTTTCCTAACCTTGTTCTCATGCAGGTTCTTCTTCCAAGTCCTCTTGGTCTGCAACCTCTTGTTCTTTCTCTGGGACTTTCGTCTCTTCTTGTGTGTCACCCTCCTGCAAATTCCCAAACTCATCGGTCGTAAATACATCAAACTCTTCTTCAAGAGGGGGACTGGCTGGGACCTCTATCGGCTCTGCTTCTTTCTCTTATTTCGGGGAACTGGAAGAAAGGATCTCCACTTCTCGAGGGAGGGACGCCACTAGGGCCAGTTCTGCCTTGGGCTGTTTGATGTGCTTTCTCTTCCTCTGGGTGACCAAAGGTGGCCCCACATCTGCTATTTCTGCTACCTCTATGGGATCCACCCCCGTTGTCTTGACCATTAAGGCAGCCAGCGACAGGGAGGATGGAGGATGAATTGGTCTGGCCATGAGCGGGGGAGTGGCCAGCCTTGTTATTAACTACTCCCTCATCTGATGGCAGCCTGCCATAGATTGCTTGATCTGTTCTTGTATCGGGAATTCTTGTACCGAGGGGGTTGTAGCTATTCCCTTTCCTTTGTCTGTGCCTTGTGAAGAAGTCTCGGCCCCTAGGGTCAATCTTGGTACCGGTGGTGGTGCTAATTTTGGTGCTGGTCGAGGAGCTTGACGCATACTCCCAGGGCATACCCTCTTAAAATAGGCATGACTTCACGCGACCACATCCTGAGTGATGTCCTCAATTATGGGCCCCTCCTGGACGGCCCAATCCATTACCGACAGTGCCATTTTATCGATCCCCTTTTCTTTGTACTAGGGATCTATGGTGGGGGTGGCATCAGAAAAGCCTAGAGGGAATCTCCAGAGCTTCAGTTCCTACATCATTCTAGCTATCATTCTGATGTAATGCCAGCTTCACACATCCACGTCATCTTGGCAATCTGCCTAGAAGTCCTCCATGTGTATTTGATGGGGCTCTGAAGCCCGGGGCATTGCTATTGCTATTTTTCCATGTGGATCAAAGTTCTTCCACGCCAGATAGAATTCCTGCAAGTTATAACTTTTTAGCTCATTGTCTGCCTCCTTCGCGGCGGCCAGACTGCAGGTGTAGTTCCCACAGGTGATTGGGAATGAGACGTTGGGGACCTTCTTGAGGGCAAAGAAGGTATGCAATTCCATCATTTATTTGCAATATTCCACTAGCACGATCTTGTCCCCGCAGTGCCTGGGCAACAAGTAGGGTTTCTTAGAGAAGCCAACAACCCTAATGTATGTATGCTACTGGAACTAAATGTGGTAGTGCCCATAGCTACTAACTAGCTTCATCACCTCAGTGGACAGGCGGTATCCGGCATCCCGGGTGGGTGTGAGCAGATGGTAGTAAATGAACACATTGTTTACTCGGAAAAAATTGGGGAAGCTGGCCTCCCATTGAATTTGTGGGAAATGGTCCCATGATGCTTTTTGTTCTAGGCCCATCCCGAGCACGCCATCTGTAAGTAGGCCATTAGAATAAGGCCTCTACTGGGCTATGGCCTAGAAAATGTAAGAAGAAATATAGAACTTCTTTTTCCTCTCCACCTGGAGGAACTGAGAGTCAACGTGATTAGAGATTATTGCAGCCCAGTCAAAGAATTCTCCCTTGGTGGAGATGCCAAGGAGGAAATAGTACATCCATTTTGCAAATTCCTGGGCGGAGGGTTGCCCAAATACCCAGGATAATGCTATTATTCCCATCTGGATGCTCTCCTTGAATTCAGAGCGGGGGATTTCTATCTTCATTCTCTTTGGGTCCCTCTTCGGGGCCTTGAGCCAGTGGGTATTCATATACATCTGGGCAGCATCCTCCACTTGAGTAAATTGGTCTAAGGCATCAGCCCTTGTAACCACTGTGGCTCTGTCGAATTGTGGGTTTCCTAATCCCACCCAAAATGTGTCTGGGTTGAGGGACACCAATGGAGTGGGGTATCCCGTAGGTTCTATTACCGCAAGCATGATGGCCCAGATGGAAGAATTATAGTTGGCGGCCAGTGTTAGAATATGCTCTGGGGATTGCATGGAGCACAGAAAGCAAGGTGCCCGGATGATCTCGGAACCTCCGACGTTGATTTCTAATTGATCCCTAGCTTGTCACTGGATGTGCATTACTTTTAATAAGGCTTGCATCTCTGCCCACATTCTGACGCTGGTGTCAGTTATGAGTTTAACCTTGGACTCAATCTTGAGCCTGTAATGGCGTTGTTCTGCATGAACTTCATGGTGAGGCGCAGTTTCTCCAGGGCCCTCTCCATCTTAGATTTTATAGCTTCCCTGGTCTCCATCGCTGTGGGTAGTTCTGGACTTTCAGGAGGAGATGATGCAGGCGCTTCTGACATATTTGGAAGATGAAGTCTGGGAACCTGCAAGGAAAAGAAAGCATCATAATACTTTTATCAAAATAAAATAGTTACTCCAGGGTCTGAAGATCTTATCACCATGGTGTTTTCTTTTCCTGAAAAGTTAGTATCATGTAAAGATAACCAAAAAGAAAAACACAGCATAAACTTAAAGTATCAACATATCTAGGTCTAGGGAATTTCATCATGCTTGGAAAAGACACAGGATGGACAGTGGTAAGAGGCCCGAAGCCTAGAGAAATGACCGTTAGTAAATATGTATGAAAAGGCAAGTTGTCGAGCCCACGTGGATGCCACGTGCATTGGCATTAAATAGATGTTTTGGCAATGATGGCGGAGCCAACTGTCTGAACGCGTGAAAATGGAAAGCCACTTGGATAGAATTGATTGCACACATGGGATGTAAATGAGGTTCTGACAGCCTTGATGGAGGAGAGAGAAAATTGCCTGTTTGAAACTGACCGAGAGCCGAGATTCAAACAAGTGGTTTTCTGCCTCAAAAGCGAGTTTGAAGGAGAAAACAAAAAGCAAAGGTGACTCGACTAGCATGTCGAGTTACCCAGAAGGATATACATAAATTTGAGGGATATATACAGAGAATAGAAGGAGATATATAGGGTTTTTACAACTATAATACATATATACATGAATATACAATGCGAAGACTTACACGGGAAACCAGACAAGGAAAAAACAAATATATACAACCATTTACATTATTTACGCTATTTACAAATTTTACACTATTTATAGAAAGACAACTTCTCCACAAAGGGCAGACGACCCTCTGGTAGAGCTGACCCACCAATGGGTGGAAAAAACCAGAAACAAAGGACCGAACAAGACAAACAAAAACAAAATGAAAACTGAAGCAAAACCAGCAAGCGGAAGGAAAGCAGAGAGGGGGAAAGGCGGAAGCACCAACCTGAAAAATGAAGAAGGTAGAAGAAAGGGTAGATTACCATGGGAGCTCGAGTTGTCAAACTATCAGAATCACCACCACAAAGCACTTGCAATTTCCCGAGAACACAGAAGGTGTTAAGCTTTGATTATCACAAATTTTCTGCTAATGCACTGTTAATCGCTTTAAAATTGCTCTAAGTGCTCGAAGGTTTTAATCATGGTAAGTGTGAAAGTGATAGTTAAGACCCATTTATACCCGTGGTAAAAAGGCAATCCTCCACCTTTCGGCAACCTCCGGACAGGAAAAACCTCCAGACTCCGAGCCCAGGGATTCCTCGTGATGATATTCCTAAGAACAACATGATGAAAAATCCCAGAGTCCAAAATTCGGTTCCCAAGAAAAGGCAACCTCCGGGATCGAAGTCCCGGAGACAAAAAATAAACAACAAAATGACATGCCGGGGAAGAAAACCCCGAAGAAAGAAAACAAAAGGAAAAGGAAGACAAGGCAAAGCCCGCAAAGAAAAAGTAGGCAAAAGCAAAAAGGAGGACCCAACATTTTGCACACAAAATGTAGGGACAGGGATGCAGGGCATAACACCTGGTAGGCCTATACCTTGACTTATCCTTCAAGTTACAAGGTTTTTTATAACAGATAAGTAACACTTCAACCTTCTCTCTCAAGTATGGCAAGACACTTGAAAGAAATCTAATTGAAAGCAATATATCATGAACTGTAAATTGAAATACTTTAAGTAATTGAAATAATGTTTAGTAAATGTGTATGTAATTTCAAATGAAAAAATATATAAGATATCACAAAACTATAAACAATGAACTTAATAACTATAATCCAAATAATGATTAGAGCAGTGCCTTATTCTAGCATGGGAAATAGAGCCAAGATCATTTCAATCTTATGTTCAAGCTTAGAGATAGTTTTACAAGAAAACTTATCACTTCAAAGGCGCTATGGAATGTACATGCAACCTAAAACAAATTCAGAGATATTTCAAAAGGGTAATTCTTCTCATATGACAGACCAATTGACTAAGGTCTCAATCAACAGAATTTAACCATTCAAAATGAGAAAACCAATTGAAAATATAGAATATGAATCAAATCAGGAAGCATGCACATCAAACTATCACTTTGAAGAAGTTCTATTGGTTTATCCAAGGCACTAATTGTAAAATGATAATGAAATTATTACACATGTGAAAGAAAAAGGACTTATCTTTAGTAATTTTGAAAAAATAGTACATCGAGGTCCATGTTATACTTGTTGATTAAAAACTATCCAAATATGTGAAATTGTATTATATTGTATTCTCCCTCTTTACATTTTACATTATGTATATATGTGTGTGTGTGTGTGTGTGTGTGTGTGTTTGAGTAGCTTTCACACCTTTTTAGGGTGAAAAGACACAACTCTTATTACAATTTATTTTGAAAAAATTAATAAACTAATTAAAAAATAACTACCTAACTTTCGGATTTGGCTTCGGTCAAAAATCCAAAACACCTTGCGAAAAGATAATATTTCTACTAGCGATAGGAAATTTTATTTCCTGAACTGGGTCTTTTATAGATTTTTAAAATTTGACTATCTTTATACTCTGTTGAAATCATCTTTGTAGCAGGCCTAAATTCCAGCATTTTCTGAAGGCTTCGATTAGTTAGTTCTATAAATTTGTGTCATAAAGCTTCCTTCCTTTGATATTTTTTTTTATGGAGAAACATGCTTATTAATAATGGATTGGGACTTCTAAATTTTTTGGTGCCCAAAAATGCTAAATTGGATTTCCTATGGACTTTCCAATCCAATACTTGGAAACCCAAGTTATTTGGCCAACTAACAAGTCACAACCAAAGCAAGGTTGGAACTTCTGCACTTTTGGCTCTACAAAACCAAGGCTAGTAGGCCTATACCTTGACTTATCCTTCAAGTTACAAGGCTTTTTATAGCAGATAAGAAACACTTCAAACTTCTCTCTCAAGTATGGAAAGGAACTTGAAAGAAGTCTAACTGAAAGCAATATATCATGAGCTGTAAACTGAAATACTCTAAGTAATTGAAAGAATGTTTAGTAAATGTGTATGTAATTTGAAATGAATAGATAGATAAGATATCACAAAACTATAAACAATGAACTTAATAACTATAATCCAAATAATGATTAGACCAGTGCCTTATTCTACCATGGGCAATAGAGTCAAGATCATTGCAATCTTATGTTCAACCTTAGAGATAGTTTTACAAGAAAACTTATCACTTCAAAGGCGCTATGGAATGTACATGCAACCTAAAACAAATTCAGAGATATTTCAAAAGGGTAATTCTTCTCAGATGATAGACCAATTGACTAAGGCCTCGATCAATAGAATTTAACCATGCAAAATGAGAAAACCAATTGAAAATATAGAATATGAATCAAATCAGGAAGCATGCACATCAAACTATCACTTTAAAAAAGTTCTATTGGTTTATCCAAGGGACTAATTGTAAAATGATAATGAAATTATTACACATGTGAAAAAAAAAGGACTTATCTTTATTGATTTTGAAAAAATCGTATATCGAGGTCCATGTTATACTTGTTGATTAAAAACTATCCAAATATGTGAAATTGTATTATATTGTATTCTCCCTCTTTACATTTTACATTATGTATATATGTGTGTGTGTGTGTGTGTGTGTGTGTGTGTGTGTGTGTGTGTGTGTGAGTGGCTTTCACACCTTTTTAGGGTGAAAAGACACAACTCTTATTACAAATTATTTTTAAAAAAACAATAAACTAACTAAAAAATAACTACCTAACTTTCGGATTTGGCTTTGGTCAAAAATCCAAAACACCTTGTGAAAAGCTAATATTTCTTCTGGAGATAGGAAATTTGATTTCCCGAACTGTGTCTTTTTTCAATTTTTAAAATTTGACCATCTTTATCCTCCGTCAAAATCATCTTTGTAGCAGGTCTAAATTCCATCATTTTTTGAAGGCTTCGATTAGTTACTTCTATTTATTTGTGTCATAAAGCTTCCTTCCTGTGATCTTTTTTTTATGGAGAAACATGATTCTTAATAATGGATTGGGAATTCTAAATTATCAAAATTTAGGGTACCACCAGTGGCTCTTTCTGGAGATGTATGCTCTATGTGAGCATAGCGAGATTCCAGCTATCTCTAGAGAAGCAAACCAAGTATCCACACTTAATCTGATGCAAAGTGAAATTGGGTGGCCCCAGACCTCCCCCCAAAAAAGTGAACACTACTACTTTCCTCTATCAAACACATAATTCTTATCATTTAATACTTTGGATCTCTTGAATATTATGCCACCATTCTCATGGATAGCATTTATTGCTTTATTAGCATGCTTTGACTTTTTTTTACCATTAGAAAAGTCAGTAGGTGCACTGTAGTCATTTCTAAATAGAATATGCTCATGCATTTGATCAAACCTACAAGTAACTATATGAAGCTCTTTTACTTGGATTCCTTTATGTACACAATATTCCCTATACTCAAGATGTTGTTTCTCTTCACAAAAAGGATTTGGAGATAACTCACATTTAGGAACTTCCTTCTTATCAAGAATTTGATCAGATAGGATAATCAGATAATTTTCAGAGCTAATCTTCAATGCATTCTCTTCATTATTTATATTTGATTCCATCTCATCTTCACATGTTTGATACAACTTTTGTTCATAGGATGCAATAATGCAAGTCTCATTTTCTGAAAACACTTCCCCGTACATATTTTGATTTCCATCATCTTCAAAATGATCACTAGGCCCACTGTCTTTATCATGATGTTGATGGACTTGATTTCATAGAAAATATTCTTCAAATAATTGATTCAAGGATATAGAGAACTCAGGAATATCTCCATGAGAGCTCTCATCTGATACTTCTTTGTGTTCATATGTTGTATGTTGTTCTATTTCATCTGCATTATTTGATTCCTGAAACTTATCATCTTCTTCATCTAGTACCCCTTTAGTATGTACTAATCCATCAAGTTTCTTATCATGGTGAATTGAGAAAAACTTTTGACCACTCTTCTCGACATGTTTTTGATATTCAATGTCTAGTAAATATGAGATTTCTTTTATACTAAGAAGATCTTCTTCCTCATCATCATGGTCATTGATACCTGCTTCTATGAAAATCTCACTATGTACATATTCTATTTCAATCTAATCTGAATTTTCTTCCTCTATGTCATCATTCTTTTCTTCCCTCAATACTTCACATATTTTGTCAAGAAAATCTAGTAGTTGAGAATCGTGGTAGATTCCTAACTCACAAAGTTTATCCATTAATTCCCTTCCCAGAGGCCTAATATCTGAAGGTATTTCCCAATATATCTTTATCGTTCTCATGAACAAATGTAGTGCAGGTTCACCTTTATATATTTCCAAACTGAAGAATGTATCCAAAGGGGACCTGTAAGATTCTTCCTCCAAAATATAATTTGACTCTCTTTCCTGTTCGTAGCACATGTCTTGTTCATAATACATGTTTTCTTTTTCACCACTGGCATCATGAAACATATCAAGAAACCACTGCTCAAACTGTCTCCATGATGAGATGGATTGTGTGGGT
>MU228418.1:466291-510948 GCA_018584345.1 Thuja plicata | reverse complement strand
GCATCCAAGTGTTGTAGTGTCGATTCATCCCATTCTCCATGGAACTTTGGTAGAAGTTGTGAAATTTTAGGGGATAACTTATTTGGGATGCATTGAAATCTCCTAAGATCCAATGGTCTGATACCATTTGGAATAAAATGTTTTCTTTGAAATGATGGATACATTTGAAAAAACAATCCACCATCTCCTTCTGATTATTCTCCCTCAGTAGAGTCACTGACTAAAATGCTTTGTTCAATAGAGTCACCACCTTTTTATCAAAAGGAAAATACTTGCTGTCTTCTGAGTTCTTTTCTCCTAGTAGAGTCTTAAATATATTGCCAGAGCTTCTGGGTAAAATACAAAAATGTTATTTTGAACAATTCCCCTGTAGAGTCGCCAATTTTTTGGTGCTCATATCAACAGATTGGATTTCCTATGGACTTGCCAATCCAATGCTTTGAAACCCAAGTGATTTGGCCAACTAAAAAGTCACAACCAAGGCAAGGTTGTAACTTCTGCATTTTTGGCTCTGCAAAACCAAGGCTAGTAGGCCTATACCTTGACTTATCCTTCAAGTTACAAGGTTTTTTATAGTAGATAAGTAACACTTCAACCTTCTCTCTCAAGTATGGCAAGGCACTTCAAAGAAGTCTAATTGAAAGCAATATATCATGAACTGTAAATTGAAATACTTTAAGTAATTGAAATAATGTTTAGTAAATGTGTATGTAATTTAAAATGAAAAAATGTATAAGATATCACAAAACTATAAACAATGAACTTAATAACTATAATCCAAATAATGATTAGACCAGTGCCTTATTCTACCATGGGAAATAGAGCCAAGATCATTTCAATCTTATGTTCAAGCTTAGAGATAGTTTTACAAGAAAAATTATCACTTCAAAGGCGCTATGGAATGTACATGCAACCTAAAACAAATTCAAAGATATTTCAAAAGGGTAATTCTTCTCAAATGACAGACCAATTGACTAAGGCCTCAATCAATAGAATTTAACCATGTAAAATGAGAAAACCAATTGAAAATATAGAATATGAATCAAATCAGGAAGCATGCACATCAAACTATCACTTTGAAGAAGTTCTATTGGTTTATCCAAGGGACTAATTGTAAAATGATGATGAAATTATTACACATGTGAAAGAAAAAGGACTTATCTTTATTGATTTTGAAAAAATAGTACATCAGGGTCCATGTTATACTGGTTGATTAAAAACTATCCAAATATGTGAAATTGTATTATATTGTATTCTCCCACTTTACATTTTGCATTATGTATATATATGTGTTTGAGTGGCTTTCACACCTTTTTAGGGTGAAAAGACACAACTCTTATTACAAATTATTTTGAAAAAAACAATAAACTAACTAAAAAATAACTACCTAACTTTCGGATTTGGCTTTGGTCAAAAATCCAAAACACCTCGTGAAAGGCTAATATTTCTTCTAGAGATAGGAAATGTGATTTCATGAACTGGGTCTTTTTTAGATTTTTTAAATTAGACCATCTTTATCCTCTGTCAAAATCATCTTTGTAGCAGGTCTAAATTCCATCATTTTCTGAAGGCTTCAATTAGTTAGTTCTATTTATTTGTGTGATAAAGCTTCCTTCATTTGATCTTTTTTTTTATGTAGAAAAATTCTTCTTAATAATGGATTGGGACTTCTAAATTATCAAAATTTAGGGTGCCACTAGGAGTGTCATCACCTTTTTCTTCACTTGCATCTTTCTTCTATCCATCTGTTACTTTATTTTCATCATTTGTGCTTTTCTTCTCATCTTCACCCTTATCCTTAGGTATGCTTGCATCATGGTCAGGTGACTTCTCCTTTTTTGGGATGATATTTATATCTTGTATTAATAATGGCATTTTTCCTAGTATATTAACCTATGTAGCCTCCATTGTTGTGTCATGTTCCTTGGTTTGTTTGGTGGTAATGGTGACATCTTCATCTACCTTTACTTCATTGGCAGGATCACTTCCAGTGATATCTATTATTGTCACATATTGGATTTTGACATTTGTTGTGTCTCCTAATGACTACAAAATCTATGTTATGTCATCCATGGGCTTTTTTTCTTGTGTTGTCAGATCAACTGGATTGATATCCTTTGTGTTATTTATTAAGATGTCTTCAGGGCTCGGTGTTTCCTCTTTATCTTCATTGTGAGGCTTCTCGGTAAGTGCTAATACATTCTCAGGGCTTGTATCCTCCTTAGGTGGATTGAGTATTTTTTTCCAAGTATCATCACTTTCTTTGTCAAGCTCTATTAATCTTCCCTATAGTACATTGTAGGCTCTCAATTTTGCTAAGAACTTCTTTGAATGTTTCTTCATCATTTCATCAATTTCTTCCATCTTTGACGTAGTTGGCATAATTGAAACAAGGGATCTTTTCCTTACCTTCTTCCCAGTTATCAATGCATATGTCCACCTTGTTGATAGGTTGTCATTAAGTTCTTGTAGCATCATCTTATCAAATTGTACTAGTACATATTTGATTGTGATAATTTCTTGAATGGTTACTTCTTCAATCTTCTTTTGATCCTCGGGTGATAAGGTTAGCCATTGTCTAACCTTAGCATGTGATATTCCACCTGTACTGGCGATTGATGCAACAACCTCATCAATTGTTTTAGAAACTTTTTTCTTTTCAGGTTGGATTTTCTCACACTCATCTTGCTCAGTGTCTTCCTTATCTTCCTTACTTTGGATTAACCTTCTTCTTCTCTTTGGTTATGATGTTTTCCTAGTTTGAGTCTTTCTTTTATAAGTTCTCACTTGTCCTTTCTTAACCGGTGATGGGCTTTCATATTTTGTTGTTTGACTTTGTATTCGTGATGTAGTAGTTGTCCTTGGTTTCTTTGGGGGTGGTACATCAGACTCTATTGATTCAGAGTCACTCAATTGTTCACCTTCACCGATGGGTGACTGTCTCTCAGTGTCATCTTTTTGTTATGTTTCTTCTTCATTGACCAATAGCTTCTTTTCAAGTTTCTTTACCATTTTGGTCTTCTTTCTGTCTATATTTTTTAACAACTAAGCCTATTTTTATTCTGGCCTTAGCATCTTCATAGGTGACAAATATTGGTAATGATTTGTCCAGTGGTTCATTCAACAATGCTTCAATAGCAATTGTGGCTTGATTTATGTTTATCTCATAGTCAAGTGGTGCTAACCATGCTGTCATTGGTATAGTTGGTTTGATTAATCTTGTATCAGTATCCACCATGAAAAAATCATCATCTTTATATTGATCCACTAGTTGTTCTGGTATCCTCATCCTTTTCTACATTTTGTCCTTGAATCTGGTGAAATATTCATCCATAACTGATGTAAAGTTGTCCCGTAGTGACTTGATAAATTCACTAATTTTAATTGTCATTGGTCGGGTAGTGTCCCAATTGACATTACTGACAGATGGGAAAAATTATTGAAATTAGAAGAATATACACATGAGGGGTAAACCAAACTTACATGAATTAGTCCTTTCTGACCTAATGGTCCTCATGCTATCCTCTAGTTTCTTCAGTAGAAGCTCGGATAATTCCAACTATAATCCCTTCTTCAAAATCTTATGAGCAGTTTCAACTGCTCCGCATGTAATATTATTCAGTCTGTTGGCTTGGAATATCTTTTATATCAGCACACATCCACCAAATTTTAGTTCTGGATTGGTGATGAAGTTTACCTTCAATGTTCTGTCGTCTCATACTACACCTGTCATCTTTTATATGTTGGGGCAAGGAGGATGTTTGAATGCTTTTGCCTTGTCAGTTATGGGATAACTGGTCATTACATGTATTACATCCTTAGTGATCTATTTGGGCTCATCTAGCCACATCTTCTGGTCATGTACCTGGCTAAGAACTATTCAGATCCACTCAGTCTTGAACTCCTTCAGGAACATTAGGGCATTTTTTAGCCCTTTCACTTTGATGTGTTTATGTTCATCCTTGATGTTTCCATTTGTACAAAGCTTGTTGTAAGATTCCTCAACTCCTAGATATCTGATTTATGAAACTTTGTAGTGGATGTAAGCTCGGATATCCTCAACTAGAAAAACCCTAGGTGGTATGCTTGACAACGCACCAATGTCATTGAGTTGTGAAGAAACCTCAGGATATAATTTGTACTTAGGCTCTTCATATGTAGTGTTCTTGATTAGGTTGACCTTTTAATCTTTGGCATTCTTGATCTTGGAAATGTGAGATTTGGTTGCCATTGTTTCTGGAAATGAGGTCTTTTCTCATAAATAAACTGTGATGTCGGTGAGTCTTAGTTACTCACTTGATCTATTGTAGATGTTGTTAATCTTTCTAAATACCATGAATTTGCATGTGAATCGCTCTACAATCTGGTCATTGTTCTTCACTTTTGACTTCACTCTTAATCGCATGGTGAATGAATGAGATTTTTGTTTCCTTTTATAGAGGATGCCCTAAGTTGTGCAATAAATGCTTTTACTCACTTCTTCGTGTTCAAAGATGGAGTTTCTCAGGGATCATACTAAATTCATTCTCGGTGAGAATGTGATACTCAAGGTAAGTGTCAATTAAATTGACCTTTCACATGTTTACCGACGGTGCTTGGTATGTGGTGATGACTAATTGTCTTTTAAATGATTACCGACGCTGTTCGATTTACATTAGAAACTTAAATTTTATTTGTTCACTGATGATTCTCGATGTGTATTTATTGACGAGATTGGATTCACAAATTCATAACAAGTAATACCATAGTGCATCTTTATTTATGCTAGTTTGGCATATTATCAATCTATAATGGAACTGATGTAATATATAACTTGGTATAGTGTATTTCCATACTTACTTGTTCTTATTAGGTGGGGGTGGTGATATCACCAAATCCATTGGATAAGGTTTCACAAATTATATTTCTTGGTCTAGCATCATTTGTGTTTGTGGCTTTCCTCCACATTTTTTTCTCATCTTCATAATGTCTTTGATGGTATTTTCATTAGAAATAGTGCTTGACTCTATCACTCAATTTCTACAATCCTTTCTTAGATGACTGACCCTATGATAGTGTAAGCATTCCATTTTGGGCTAGTCCAGCTTCTAGACCTTCTCATCCATTTTCTCATGCATTTTGTATCTATGTGTCAATATCTACCACATGCTATGCAATTTTACCATGTGTTTTAATCCCAAAAATATGAGTTACGGACTCTTCTCAGTTGATGAGCATTATCTTGTTCTTTTGTCTTCCAAGCTTTCTTTTTCTTTTTCCTGCATTCAAGAGATGTGTGCCCATGCATTTTGGAAGTGGAACAATATTTTTTCATGTAGGATTACTTATTTGGTTGTTTCACCTTAGATTCACATTCATATGCTTTGTTTCCTTTAATGTTATAGTTATAAAAATTTCCTATGAATGTAGATGTGGATTTAGAAATACCTTTAGCTTTTCTTCTACAAACATTTGATGTGTGGCTTGGTTTTCCACACTGATTGCATGACTGCTTTCTTGGTCTTGGATTTTTGTAGACATCTTTTGATTAGATTGATTTTATGATTCTAAATACTCAATATACCCTAGATCAGTATTATTGTTGACTCTTCTTTGTCCATTCAGAAAATCATCCATTCTTTTGGTACTCACTTCATCTTTCCTGATCATATCATTGTGTTGTTTCTAAATCCTTACTTCATTCTTTAGTCTTTCATTTTCTTCTCTTATCTCACCAATAGTTTAAAATTTCCCATTGAGATCTATGTTCACTCGGTTTTCCTCCTAACCCATAAGAAATATTTGATTGGTGATCTCATGATGATGTTCAGTAAGTCTTTGTATTTCTAATTCTCTCTCTTGTATTTTTTTAGTGATCTTCCTCCTTTCATCAATAGCTAATGTTCTTTCTTGTTCATCTTTTCTAGAAATTTTCATAACATCAATCATTCTTACCATCTATGTCTCTTGACCGATTTGCAGTATCTTTACCTGCTCTGTCAAATGTTGATTGATTTCATTCAGACTTGTAATGCTTCCTTCAGATGTGTCTATTGTATTTCTAGATGTAGATCCTGATGACTCAAAGAAATTAGGTATCCCTTCTTCATGATAGTCTATTTCATTGCAGTGAGATTCCATAACCTTTCTTTCATCTAGTAGCTCTCTCATCTTGATTCTTGGTTCTTTATATTTCTCATAGAAGATATGTATCTGCAATTTCTGATTTCCAATATTCTTGTCTATCTTATACCTTTCTATTATATGATCTTTTCTCTAAAGTGATTTTAAACTTTTCAAAATAAGAGATTTAGCTCTGATACCAATTTTTGGAATAATGGAACTGTGTGTACTAATAGGGGAGGGGTGAATCAGTACCCTGAAAACTTTTTATCAATTAACCTTTAATCCTTTAGTAATAAATTCCTTGCATTACCAACCATAGATGCTTTTCTACTTTATGCATGTAATATCAGAACATAAACTTAATTTTCATGTAAACATTCGTAGAAAAATTCATGAAATGTAATTACACATGACACAAGATTTGTTAATGCAGAAAACCCCTATTAGAAGGTAAAAACTACGGTGGGGATGAAACCCACAAAGCTTCACTATTTGCAGAATGGAAAGTGCCAGTTAAGGCTACAAGTTTGATCACTTCTAATGATCTTAACCTATTAGGAGTAACATTTTAGACTGGTTAGGTCTACTCAGTTAAGAGATTTAGCAACACTATTTAGTGTGCACTCGATTAAGAGATTTATATAAGGATTGTTAAATCCACCTTCTTAAAGGATTTCTTATATTTTCTACACTTGTTAGAATGTAGTAAAAAATACTTATTGACCTAATTATATGCAATCTTGAATTACTAAGTACAGATCCTTTAATTTCACAATATGATGTATCACCTGTAGTGATTTATTAATACCTTTGTTCTTCTCGATAGCCTTGAATCTTGTTCTTTATAACTAATTTCATCTTTTGTTATCCTTCTACATAAAAAATTGTATCTAATCCATAGATGTTCTCTTCGGCTACAATCATCATCACATCCACTTGTTCTGATTCATTACACATCTATTTATATAATGAATTGACCTAAATAGGTTTCACGTATTTCAATGATAACTCTATGATCAAAGGTTTACAACTTGACCTTGATCTCATAGTCTACATGTTTACAATCAGTTAGACTGATTAAAACAATTACATTTTATTAACTTGTCCCTCAATAAATGGTTTTAAAGATAAGATTTAAAGCTAAATATAAAAATCAAGTGTTTTATCTGACATGTAACTCAGATCCACATTTCTCAAAATTAAAGTTTTCTATCAGTAGACTTGTTCTCAGGTTTCTCTATAGTCTTTCCTCGGTGATTTCTCTATAGAGATTCTTCTTCTCGGTTTACTCTGTCAACTGGCTATCAGTGTTCACTATGAAATTGTCTACCGGGTTCCTCTGTGAATTGAGTTGTCAGTTTTCTCAGTAATCTATCTGTCAGTGATAGTGCACTTAGCATTTTTTGGTGACCTTTGTAGACCATTGTGTCGGGTTGCACTATAACCTATCTTTGGGTGATCATGTTACTGACATTTCAAAAATTGTTTCGTTTGTATATTAATGGAAAGATATGATCATCAATTAGGTTTTTATCTAAATTATTAAAAGGTAAATAAAGTTTGAAATTGATTTGAAATTGATCAATAAAAAAATTCTCAGAAGGAAGTAGCTTTTACAATATCTAGATGAGTACATGAAGCATACCGATGGTGGAGCTAGTGACATGTGGATAGATATGATAGCTCAAAATAGTGTTGCATTACATAAGGTAGATTTATTATTGAAGGTACACTACAAGTATCATGAAAATATAACAAGATCTTTTGGGAGGTTCAATAAATTATAAGGCGCAATACCTACTCCTTTTGTAAAAGATACAAGGGACGATAAACTAAAATAAGAATGGAAAAATGAATTGGGAAAGTGTCTCTTGCATGATGTTATTGATAAGGCCATATATTATATTGATAAATTGGAAGAAGATTTTCTTAAGCAGATAGATGGACTATTTGAATTGCAGTACAGTGTTAGATTCTAAATAGGAAAAAAGTATCACTGGTCAATCCATCCTATGATGCATATCTCAAATCCTATAGTGTATTTTTAAAAATGAAAAATGATGAGATGGCCATATTTTGATGAGCCAAAAAGTTTTAATACCATGGTCATTCATTAAATAGACAATTTTGTTACTTTCCAACATGGGCCCACATCACCAAATACTTCAATTTTTTTTTCTTCCTTTTCAAATCAAATTGTGAACATCGCTAAAGGAGAAAAAATTCATGAAATAATAACCACTCCAGTTATGTTTATTCTCCACTACTTTGTTGAAAAGGTTTTTTGTTGTAAAGATGATTTTGGAATATATTATGTAAATGATTATGATCTAAACACACGGAAAATTAACCCCAAACAATTTTTTCTCCCTTGTTATTATAAAAGAGAATTCAAGGTCATTTGAAAAGGGTTTTGATAGTTTATAACATGTAGGTAGATAGAATAGAAATACACTTTGTGTATAGTGAATTGGTAGTCATTATATGATATGAATATACAAAATGATTTTTGAAAGAATTGATAAAAATATTGTTGTATATCATCTCCTATATTTTTGTCTTGGCAGTTACATGAGTCTATTTATTGAGAATTTATGGATTTTTCTATCAGGATTTCATAGATGTGTAATGCATTAATTTTTTTTATTTGAAGGAAATAAATTAAACACTCTTAGTGTATTACATTGATCTAGGGCATAAGATAGTGATTTAGTAAAGTATGATCTGAGATGGTGATAAAGACTACTTGTGTAATGCATGGGCATTTATTATTTGTATGTAATTCATATTATTTCATCAAGTTTTTAACTCTATTCCCAATAGATAAAACACTAGTCCAATAATTTGCATATTTCAAGAACCAATTCAAAAATCAAAGAATAATTTACTTTACTTGTGTTGTAGAGTAGGATTAGAGTATGGTTTTAATTCACAGAAGAAAATAGATAACATAAAATCAAAATTAGCCAATTTTTTATTCAACTATTTGCATTCTGGTTAAATTTGTTGAGAATCATCTGTTAGAATGCAATATAATATCAAATGTGTTTTGAATCCATAAATTTTCCAAGGTCTACCCACCTAGACCTTGTAGAGCCCAAAGAGTAGGATACATTCCTCATTTCTAAGGAATTCTCAAGCAATTAGCCATTGATCTCAATTTTTTGTTGATAGTTATTAGGTAAATCTAAGAAATCAATTGGAGGAACCAACATGACATGTAGAGGAGGCTAGTTGTCTCAACATCAAATACATGAAATGTATCATAATGAATAATACTTCAACATATTGCTTCCAACATTCTCTCTTGAATGTAAATGCTCTTGACTCACTACCTCAAACAACCATTTGATAGTTTTGCACTAATACTCTAACCACACACATCTTCTATCTCACATATACATCAGTCCATACATCTTTCACACACTTTCAAACTAATTTAATCTACTACTGATAATATCAGGGTCATCTTAAACTGTCAATTAGGTCTTCCAAAATAAGGCACATGGGGTAATCCCATCAAGTTGGTCAGCAAACCTAGCGTAATGTACAATGTGATCCCAAACATAACACACACTTGGTACACATTCTCTAAACTTGGGAGAAAGGTTTTAGTCTTAAAAGGCACTGAGAGAGGGGGTGAATTAGTGTACCCACAATTCCAAAATAAATCTTAAATGTCTTCCACAAGATCTAACATGCAAAAGTAAATGTAATATAGAAACTTCACATGTAAAGAACTCACACAATGTAGACTCAATAGATAAGATTTTTCCTATGGAAACCCTTATTAGAGGTAGAAAAACACATGTGGAATGGTATCCACAAATTTCACTAGTGCACCAAATAAATCTGTCGTGTTAGGAGAATTTACAAAAACTATGTCAGGGGTATACCCGATTAAGAGTATTTTATCCTAGTTACAAGCTAACAAGTCCCGTTAGAGAGTACTCTATTAAGAGATTTCAAACTCCATCTAATATTCACCTTGTTATAGGATTTACACTTAAAATATTATTATAGATCCTTCTCACCCTGTTATGAGTGGCCTAGTTAAAGGATCTTACCTTGCAAACTTGTTAGGGCTTTCCTTGAGATAGACCCAAGAATAATTGATCTTATTCTGATCGTATGGTCTTAAAAATCCTCTTTATTTCTTCTCACTATGCCTCCTTAAGAATCCAACACCTTAAAACTATAACAATCTTTTATCGCGTCATCTAAACATCACCACATTCACCCCAATTCACAAATTCATGCTTCTTTTATAAAAAAATTATCATAGTCACCTATTGACCTAAAACATTTTACCCATCGACATAAAACTTAAATTGGATCCCGCCAAAATATATTGGTCAACCCAAAAAATTCAAAACAACATTAATTGGTTCACACACAATCATTTGCAAAGGATCAAAACAAACTTGTTCTAACTATCCTTTGTTCTTCATGTCAGTCTACTTGATTCTTCAATAGCTTTCTCAAATTGTCAAACTAATTGATACGATCATAGATGTAGGTATATATACCTCTATAGATTTTATATGCATTATCTCACACCTTAACTTGATCTCCAATGCTAGATCCAATCGACTGTTCCTTGCATTTTATCTTCTGCTTGGTTTACTGCACACTTAGTCAATTCTTCAATTAGATCTACAATACCATCATTATAACTAATCTCTTTCCTCTAGTACATCATGTTTCCATAAATAAAAACACCATAATATATTATCGTGATCAACACTCAGATCATCTTCACCAAATTCCAACAATCTCCCCCTTTGGCATTGATGGCAACACTTTGAAAAATAAACATAAAATTTGTCAAAGTGTCAAATCTACTACAGAAATGAAAAATAAATTACATTGCATTTGCAGCAAACTAATTCCCAATAGCTTAAAGTCTCCCCTAGGAATTACAATCATGTATACTACTTCCCTTAACCATTAGAAAATAAACTTATCCAAATTTCAGCTTAAGTACATACATTACGATCTCTCCCCCTTTGAAAACAATGAAAAAGGTATGACAAAAAGTATCAAATTGTATTAATATAAGGGTAGTAACACCTATATACATTCTACTAAAGACATCTGAGAAATTAACCTTCAAATTCTGTATATCATTATAGTAGAACCTCTATAGATGCAATCTATCCACTTAGGAAAAATTCTAATTCCTCCAATCCATAAATAGTACAAACATCTAGAAATGCCGCAAATTTGCAGCTTCCTTTACACCTTGTTGGAAAATATCTAACTTTGAAATCAATAGACTCTGAAATTCCACTCAGTTACCAATCCTCTTCTCTTCCTCATTTTGATTGGCTCTCAACTTGTTATTGATGTTTCTCACTTTCCCACTAAATGCAATAGCAGATTCAATATGGGAATAAAAATTTTCTATAAGTATCCTAAGCTCCTACTAACCTTCCCTCTTTTCTCTTTCAAAATCTTTCAAAAATTGGGAGTAATCAGAAATAAACTTTAAAATCTCAGTACCTTTAGTCAATGCACTCTTCATTTGATTGACAACAACTACAAGTGTTTTCTCATCAGTAATGATTGATTGAGATAAATTTTTTATCATTTCTTCTCATGTGCTTTCTCTTCCCTTAGAACTATTATGTCCTCCAAATTCTTCATCTTATCAGTGGTTGCAAAAAAAAATTGAGCTAAGTGGTCTATAATTATAGCCTTTTTATCTTATTTAACAATGCTCAATAGTTCTAAAAATAAGTCTCAAGTAGTAGGAATTTCCTAGGAATCTTGTTGCATTCTCTTTTTCTTTTCCTTTGACTTAAGTGAAACAAAAATATCAATTATCTCGTCATGGCTCATTGTACTAAAAACAATTTTTCCCTTAAGTGTTATATCCTCATCAGTTTGTATCTCAAATTTTTCTAGAGTAGTGGTCTTGTCAATACTCTGTTCCTTTTCAACAATGTCTTCCTCTTGTACTTGCTTCCCTTTAATGTCCACTTATATAACATCCTTTTCCTTTTATTTTTCTTATTGTTTCTCAATAGTAGAACCTTTCACTTGTGTATTATCTATCATATCCTAACCAGTAGCTTTCCTTACTGGTTCATCTTTATTTGTGTCTCAATCTCTTTCTGAGGTTCTTGTGAATTTATTGACTCATCTTGAATGTCCATAATAGGAATATTAGTTGCACTTTCCATTTCATCAAATGTTACATGTACATTATCAATCTTGTAACCTTCAACAATTTAGATAACCACTAGGTCATCCTTCTTCTCTTTTACAGTTTCCTCTTCAAAATTCATAGGAGTTTCTTCAATTTTGTCTTTCTCTACACCTAAATATTTTCTCAAGATTTCCTATGTTTCATTCTTTACTGATTGAACCTCTCTAATCATCAATTTTGTAGCTCTAGCTCTTGTCCTGAGTAGAGGTCTTACCTCTTTGAATTTATCTTCAATCTCTTCCTTTTTAGATTTAGGCATTAGGCTAACCAAATAATATTTTATCAACTCTTTGTCCCTAGCAAGTGCATGTTTCCATCTTGCAACAATTTTATCATACACTGTTGCAGGAATTTAACCTTGCAACTCAATAGATGCTTTTCTTAACTTATGCATGCTATAAACTACATCATCTTTAATCAATTTCTAAGCTTTTTCACTAAACTTATCATATAGCTTCCTAACAACAACTAACACACCATGTGTCTTCACTTTAAGTACTATATTTTCAATAGAGATAAAACTTCCAAAATTAATCTTACCATATTTGGGTTCAACTGATTTGGTGGTAGGGGCACCATCTACCTTAGACTTATTTCCTTCTTCCTAGAGCTCCTTCTTCTCACTCTCTGATTATGTACCCTTGCTTTCTTTATCAGCTCTTTTATTTTATATTTTTTCTTGTTCTTTCTTCCTCTTAGCTGTTACTTTTGTAGTGCTCAGAATCTCCTTCACTATATTTTCTTTTGGCTTAGCTCTTACTATAGGTTTCTTCTTTGTCATCATCAGAGGAGATGGTTTCTCCTTCCTCACTTGAGTGGTTCTTTTGGTCTATCTGCTAGTCGGGGCACTACCAATTGCACCAAAAAATTTGACCTCATCTACATTCCTAGCTACACCAGATATACTTTCTTGTTATACACCATGCTTAGCCCATTCTTTCTCAATTGGCTCCTTTGTAAAACCTTTCTATGACATAAATTTCTCAACATCCTTCATTTTTCTTTGAATGAATATTTTCATCAACTCACTTTGTACTTTGATTGATTTCTCTTCATATGTCCCACACCTTGAAGTGTTGGGAGCTATCGGTTGAACTAAAAAAATATTTATATACATAGACATCATATCTCTTTCCACTCCATATCAAATATGCATTACCCATGAGGTTCTTGAGTCAACTTCTTCCATCATAGATGTATCAATGTCTATCATGAAACATATAGTATCCTTGTATCATTCTACAATAGAAGATGGAATCATTTCCTTCTCATGCATCTTCTTATGAAAATCTTTAAGGTAACCCCACACCATGCTTGTAAATTTATTACCTAAAAGTTTGATACAGTTGTTGATTTGAATCAAAATAGGGGTATCCTTCAACCAAGTGATGTTAACAATACTAGGAAACATGTTCTAAAAGTATAAAAACAAACACATAATCACCTGACCATATTTGAATTTTTTCCTCCTATCCTTCTTGATCTTCTCCAGGTTCACCTTTAAGTGATGTCTCATGACTTTAGCCAAGTCATAGTCTTCATTCTCCTTTATCATCATATGGGAAGTATGAATAGCACCACCTGGTATACTATTCAACCTTCTAGAATGGTATAATTTATATCCAATCACCATTGAAGCATACTTCACCTCTTCATCAAAAATATCATTCACTTTCATTGCAAGATCATCCCACTTAGACTTAGTCAGGCTGATCAATTTCTCCTTTGGAATGGTTTGAAGAACATGTACATTTCCGGTTTCACATAGGCTAGTTATTGCATGAATAGATTTATTTTTAATTTTATGTGGTCGGTCTAGCCACATGAACTGGTTGTGAATCCTTATAAACACATATCTAATGTGATCATCCTCAAACTCAATGGGATAGTTGTCTACATGATGAAAACCTTTTTTCTGATATCTATTAGTGCTCTTCCTACAATGTCATGTTATCATCACACAAATACTCATACTATGCACGAATAGATTCTAAACCTAAGTCTTCCAATTTAGAATGAATGTAGGCTCTAACATCCTCTCTAATAGTTTAAAAAGTAGGGTTCTTCTTGAAGAACACGCTAGCACCCAGTTTATTTTCTCTCCCATGTTAACATAAACAATCTCTCTTTATCACTATGATCATAACAAACAATTTAAACAATTCTCCTATAGCTCCACAACAACTTTCTCAATGCACAAGGTGAGAAATGAAATCCAAAAATAACTTTTTATCTACCTTTGCATGCATGTATTAAATGCACTTACTGATAGAGTTAACCTTTTCACCAATTGACCTAAACACTCATTATCAATGATCAAAACATCATATAATTCATCAAAACTTAAGAATACATTCCAAAAGTTCTTATTACATCTTAATATGTTGATAAAAATTACCACACACCTTGAGGGGGTCTGGAAGATGGATTCAACAACACTTTCTCCCCCTAAGCCACATGAAGGCTTAGTTTGATGATGAATTTTCCACACTCGATGCAGATGTGGATTCCTTTGATGTCTTATTATCTTCCTTCTTCTTCCAAGGTTTTTTCATCTCTTTCTTAACTTCTTCAATATTTACAATCTTCTTCCCTTTATTATTTCTTGATTGATTTATCGATTGGTTCTTTAACCTGCAATTCCTTTCTAGATGTCCAATCTTATGATAATGAAAGCATGTCATACTAGTAGTTATCTAGGGTCCAACATTACCTCTTCTAGTACTCATTCTACAATTCATAGTCATGTGTCCATAGTTACCACAAACTGGGCATGTGACATCAAATTGCATCTACCTTTGGTAAGGGCTTTCTTAGTTCACAGGTGACCTTTGATTGATAAATCTAGACTTGAACGCATCATCTTTGTGACCATATTTATTTAATTTTCAATAGTAGCCATCAAATCTATTAGATCTACTATGGGGTCTAGATCTAAAATAATATGTCGTATGTCCATACTTATTGCATTTGTAGCAATATCCATAAAAATTAATAGCATCATTCGTAGACCTACTCCTCAATACATTTTCAATATGACCTACCTTGTGACAATTGAATTACATAGGTTTGTAGGCTTTCTCACTATAATGTTTTGGTGTTACCTTTGGTGGATACTTTCCTTCTTTCTTGATCTCCTTTTATCCAAAATATTCTCCAACTTCAAAAGTAGTCTTACCAATGTATCCAATGCATGTGGTCTCCTTGCTCCTTCTTTGATTCCTCAATTGTTCATCTAGTTTTGCAACACTCTCATTGAATTTATTCAACAGATCATTATCATTCTTCAACTCTCCTTTTATTTTCTCATTCTCATTTCTCAAATCTTCATTCAGCCTTAGGACTTATTGATACTCATCATTAGTCTCATGTAAATGTTCATGCAATGTACTAACCTCTTGTTCAGATATAAAAATTTCATCCACTTTATCCTTTTAGGATTTCATCTTTGAATTTTAGGGCATCCTTTGCAAATTTCCTTGCATCTTCTATTGATCTCCTTTCTTCTGATTCTTCACTCATCCTGATATTTTTCTTATCCTTTTTAAGTTTTTCAATATCTATAGCCATAGATTCTAAGGCTTCTTCAGATTCATTAGATCCACTATTTTCAGATGATTTCTCAATGTAATCTTGACTCTCACTCATTTGTCCAACAAGCTCTTGACTGTTTCATTTGATTCTTCAACTCCTCAATGACCCTTTGATATTATTTGACTTGCATGATCTTCTCCAATAAACCCTCCATATTTTCCTTAACGATCCTACTTGATATGTTAGGCTTCTTCAAGGGAACTAGGCTCTGATACCAATTGTTAATCTTGAAGGGAACTAAGAGGGGGGTGAATCATTGTACCAACAATTCTAAAACAAATCTTATATGTCTTCCACAAGATCTAGCATGAAAAAGTAAATTCATTATAGAAACCTAACAAGTAAAGAATTCACACAATGTAGACTCAATACACAAGAATTTTCCCTTTGAAACCCTTGTTAGAGGGATAAAACCACGTGTGGAATGGTATCCACAAATTTCACTAGTGCACCAAAGAAATATGCCCATTAGGAGCAATTACAAAAACCCTATTAGGGGTATACCCGATTAAGAGTATTTTAGCTTGGTTAGAAGCTAACAATGTTAGAATTATTTTCTTTTGAGGTGTTGAAATTCATGTTTTTCATTGATGTCAAATTATGTTTCAGTTGGATGCTTTGGAACTCTCAGAAAGACTATTTATCACAAGTATAGGAAATATTTACATATGTGTACGGACATTGTACAACAATGAGAGTATCCGAGCATGGATTTGTCTAGATGGATGAGTGTATACCCTATATCTAAGGTCACTAGATCTTATGTTTTTATTTGCATGAGTTATAGTTGTTTTGGTGAAGACTATTATATAGCAGTGACAGAGAATTATGATAGAGTTGGTGTCTAAGATTCTCTTATAAATTGGATGTGAGAATTTTTTATGGTATGAGAGATTAAGGAATCATAGAAGATACATGGGAGAATATTATTTTTTATTCTTGGGTCATTGGATTCTTGATGATTTTGGCTGAGGTGTGTGGACTAGAGAAGATCTATTTGGGGCTGACCACAAAGATGTAACATGATTAATGATTGGCGTATGTGAAATATGGATCTTGGCCAGTAATTGATGATTTGTATTTGTTAATTACTTGTCTAGGGTACCATCTATATCTTAGCAAGGGTCTATGTAATTGTTTGTCAATTGAGGAAGTCGTAATAGGTCGACCTAATTGCTTATTGTAACTTGTATAAAGGAAAGTAGTGTCTTGGTGTAAAAGTGTAAGGATTGGATGTATTGGATGTTGTGAGCTTGTGGATGTGAGTTTTGTTAGATGTAGAGTAGTGATTATGTTTTTAATGAAATTAATTGGAACTGTATAGGCAAAGAAAGTTTCTATGAGTCAATTCATTATTATACGTATACTTTTTTACTTCATGTGGATAGTGGATCAAGAAGGTTGGTTTAAACTTCACATTTTAATAGTGTGCATGGAAGTGGGCTCTTAATTTCACTCAAGACCTAATAGGGTTGAAAGGAGTTCTAATAGGGTCTTTCCTTTAACAGGGACTTTGTACTAGATTTAACAATCAGTTCCTAACAGGGCTAGATCTCCTAATAAGAATAGAATATTTATAGTACATTACTTGTGGGTTCCATCCCTACTGGGGTTTTACCCTTAATAGGGTTTTCTTGACAATAAATCATGGTTTTATGATTTATTTTCTTTGTGTGTATGTTCTTATTATTTATGCTATTGCATGGTTAAGTTTCAAACAGTTGAGATTAGTTAAAAGTGCTACAACACTAATACTTCCTCCCCACCCTCTCAGTGTTTATTGATCCTAAAAATTAGTATCAGAGCTTGAGTCCATTAGAGAGAAATCCTAACAACTTGAGGGAGATCCTGATGGATTCAAGAAGTTTGGAAGAAAATTTTGAAGCAGCACTTGAAGACTTGGATGAGGAAAAGAATGACAATGCTGAATTCAAATTCAAGCTAAGGGAAGTAGAGGATTACATTATGAAACTCAAAGAGAATATTGATATCTATAGTAATAAGAGGAAATAACTTATTGATAATGAATCATCAAATCAGATTTAGAAACTTGAATAAGAAAAAGAAGCATTGAAGCAGGAACATGAATCTACCACTTTTTAGGTGGATAAAGAAATTCAACAGGTTAAAGATGAGAAGAGAAGACTTGAAGAAGAGACCTTGAAGTGTGAAAATGTTATGATGGGAAAATGAAGCTATAAATAAATGATGTCAAAACCAAGTATCAAGAATTGGAGAACTACAATATTATTATTAAAGGAGAACTTTTTGAGGCAAAGAATCATATAGAGAAACTTCATCCGAGCATTGAAAAAATTGATGAACATATGTAGAGAAAAAAACCTAAAGGTGATAAGACACGAGTTGGCTTCACTGAAGCTAAATGTTCTAAATCTCAAAAAATAAAATTTAAAGGAAAAATAGATGAGGAACTTGTTGGGAATATTTTGTGTTTAATCAGTCTTGCTAAATTTTTTGGTTACCAATGCCAGTTTATGCCTTATAATTCAAAGTGTCTTCAAGTGTGCCATCAAATTTTTTGAAAAATGTCTACTTCCCAAGAAATGTGGTACTGAAATGGATGACCCCTAAACCCTAGGTCTCTTGTGTCTTTACCATAAAAAAATTTTACACCCTAATCACCAAGTTCTATTTTGAAGTTACTTTTGTCAAGTAACTTAATTTTTTTAGGTCATGTGTCTTTTTGGTCTTTGCCTTTATCTCTTAATCTAGTGATCAAGACAAAATATTTTTTATGGTCTGGAGACTTTTCATAAGCTATTATCTTGTGAAATTTTTTATCTCTTCATCTCAGGAAGAAAGGAATAAGATTAAGAATAGGTGTTCAATCTTATTTCCATCATGCGGTTGGCGCGTGATCGCTAGACAAAGATGAAGTTAGCTCAAATATTGTGAGATTCAACGAGGAGTATGGATGCAATTTTCATCATATGGCTAGCACTAGATCTCATGACTTAACTCAAGTTATGAGAAATATTTGGAGATTTAGAGATAGACTTATCTCTGAATCTCATAATCTAACCTGAGGTCAAGACAAAGTTTACTTTTTTCTTTTTCGGTAGATCTCCAGATGGAATCAGAGTTAAGTGAAATATTTTGAGATTCAGCGAGGATCATTGATCTCATTTTAGATGAGTGACTAGTGCATGATCTCCAGATAATAGCAAAGGTCAATCTTTTATTTAGTGATCAAGAAAGGGTCATTGATCTTGTTCTATCCTTGGTTTGATCATGTGATCTGTGCATAATCTCCCATTTAACTCCAGAGTTAGTAAATATTTTAGCGACTTGGATTTTTAGTTATCTCCCAATTCCCTGATGAACTTGTGGTTTAAGCCAAGCCTAGTAAAGTTTATTGTGAGATTCAGAGGTGACTTGGTCACGTGATCTCAGAAGGGAACTACAGTTAAGAAAATGATCTCAAGATTTAGCACAAGCTGTTGGATCGAAAGAAAGATCAAGATTTGTCTCTTAATCTTGAAAATAATTGGTCAAGTACAGAAACATTAAAAGACTTAGCGTTGATCATTGATCAAAGAAATATCTGAGGAATAGCACAAGATGTCCAGATTAAACCTAAGTTATACAAATTATTCAATGACATAGAGATCTATTCAGTCATACAATATCCAAATGAATTATGGTCACTTTTGGTTAGTTCAAAGCTAAGTTAGGTTTGACAAGAAATAATCTAGACCGTTGATCAGAATAGAGATGTGCATCCTATGCTGAATTGCTAGAAAAAGTCAAAATTAAAGGTCATGAATCATTTAGTGATTAGGAGGTAATGGGCTAAGATGTAGACATTTGTCAAAGTGGCTAAGGAAATTTGTTGTGTTTTTCAAATGTCAAAGTAAACCCAAGGTTAGTCTGATCATTTAGCGATTCAGAGATAGCCTTTATCTTTGAATCTCTAGACTTGACAAGAGTTAGTACAAGCATTAGGAGATTGTGAGATAGCCTTTATCTCATAATCTCAAAATAGACTGGAGTCATTGCAAAGGATTATGAAATCAAGTATGATCCATGGATCATAATTCAAGATCAAGGTTTGTCATGTAATCTCCAGAAAAATTGATCAATTACAGAGTGATTCATGGATTCAGCACAAGATGTAGATCAAGATCTCATCGTGTGGCTGGCACATGATCTCTGAAAAGACTCAAGGTTAAATTCATTCAGCGACTTACAGATTGCCTTTTCACATAATATCCAAATCAAATTAGGGTTGAGACAAGTCTATTCAAGTTAAAATCAGTACTTCAATGATTTCTCTTTGTGTATAATCTCCAAAATTTACCATGGGTGAAAGATTAACTATCAGCGTTTGTGATTTTCTTCAGTCACACAATCTCTAGATGACTTGAGTATAGATAAAGTAAAGAGATGAGTTGATAAGGAAAAGATCTAGACCGTTGATATGATTTAGATTTTGTGGTTTGTGTTTGATCTTTGAATAGAACTTCAGTTAGTCAAATCATTTAGTGATTCAGAGACTTAGTTATCTCTGAATCTCCAGCTAGATTTAGAGTCAAAATAGAGTTATCCTTTCACCTTGTCATTGAATATCTGAATGTACCTAAGTATAAGTTAAAAGCTATGAGACTTAGCGAGGATCATCAATCTCATCTTAGATGAATGGCTAGCACTAGACCTGCAGATGAGACTCGAGTTAAGAGGTTTTATTCAAGGACTTGGTGGTTCATTTATCTCTAAATCTCTAGATTTGATCATGGTCAAAGAAAATCCAAGTAAAGTTTATTGCAAGATTCAGAGATACGAAGAGATGTGTTACCCAGTGTTAAGAAGTTAACAAGAGGTAAGGTAAAGTTAAAATGTGTTGCTAGTGTTGAATGTCAGAATAAAATCAAGGTTATGTAAAATTTTCAGCGACTTAGCAAGAACCATTGATGAAGTAAGAGATCTATGGTTGGCTCTAGATCTCATAAGATAACCTAGGTTAGATGATACATTCAAATACTTGGAGATAGAGAAGTCATGTAATTTCCTATGTAGACTATGGTAAAAGTGTAGTAAATCCTGAGTATCCTTTCTCACGCCATTCCAAGGAAATAATATAAAAAATAGGGTTAATAAATGATTGGAAATCATGACAAAGTAAAAGTGATCTGCTGATCTATAAAAGAAAATAAAATAAGGTCAATCAGCTCGTGTCTTGAGTGTTTTAACATAAAATAAGGTTTTAAAAAAAAAAAGAACTCATGACTTTTGCCAGCCAAGTATTTGAATTCAATTACCTGTCAACTTCAAGTGTCATGGCTAGTGTAATACCCACCTCTTAGTTTGCTTTTCAGTTTTGGATGCCAAACTCTTTTAGGCCTTTTTGTGTATGTGTGGTTTCATTCAGATGATATTTATGTATTACATTTTGGTATATTATTGATCCATTACTATCATGTTGTATCATTTGTGTATATGGGATTTATGGTTATTTTATGATGCTTATGTATATGTTAGGATTTCATTTCGATTATGGCTTTCTAACAATACTAACCATAGAGTTATATGCACATGGACCATTGTGTGTTTTAGTTAATGTTTGATGTACTTGGTATGGTATGAGACAGAGTCATAGTTACTTACTTCGGTGAGATTCACACGATAACCTAGTCTCAACCATTGTTTGTCATATGATATATGCATGTATGTTCATCTTTGTGATGACAGGTTTGTAGGTACCGGGCTATGTCTTCCCTGAATTGGTAGGAGTGAGCATGCCCTATCACATTAATCTCAACGGTAAGAGAGGGGAGATAGTTTTCAGGTCCTAAACCTAATTGTCCTAGTTAGTGGACAAGTATCTGTTTTGACTACCCTGACTGAATTCATATATTTGATAGGAATTTGTGTATCCCTTTCCTTGATCATGTTTGATTTTGCTTATTTTCAGTTTTAGGTACTTGATATGATTATTTGGGTGTTATATCATGTTATCTATTTAATTGAATATTATTGCAATTAATTATTAAATATAGGGTATTCAATTAACTGAAAATTAAATTAAATACCTATGTTTAATTGAAAGTTTAATTAAAGCACATTTATTGAATATTCATATTTAATTGAATATGTAATTGAAAATTAGAGTAAATGAGCCTTTATGCTTAATTAAATAATTAAATATTAAGTTGCATGGTTAATTGATTAATTTAATTGAAATTCTCTCTCATGCATTTTCAATTTAACACTTTGCTTTTATATTCCTAAGTTGAGTTTTGCATGCTTTAAGTGGAATTGAAAATAAAAGAATTATGTTAATTAATAATTAGAGAATTTATTTTCCCTTTAGGGTTTTCACTTTTGGAAACCTAATTGCTTGGGATATCTATATCTTTGGATTAGAAGCCTTTTTGGGAGGTTGTTTAATCAGGGAGAAGGAGAAATCAGGTGATTGGGATTTTGAGAGAGAGCTTGCTTGGATTTGTGGCTTCTTTTGCCTGGTATTGTGGATTCTTCTTGCTTGAATTTTGGGAAATTGTGCTTCTCATCAGTTATTGAGGTAGGGTCTTCATCTTTTGTGTGATCCTCCTTGTTGAAGTATTTAGTATTTTCATTGATTTAGAGTTGAAAATGTGATCTTGGTATAAATTTGTGTTTTCCTTTAATCTTGCATGTCAAATCTGTGTTTGTGGGCAAAAAGGGTTTCATTTTTGGGTGTTAAAATTTAAAGGGCATTAGGGTTTTCAATTGATATGGATGAGTTTTCAATTTTGGGCCTTAGGGTTTCAGATCTATAGGAGGAAGACTTATTTGAGGAAGAATTGATATATATTGTTAAAACTTCTTGAGACCCTCAGATCTGTAGCTCTTTGCCATGGAAATATGAATTCCATACCTTCACCATGTCCTTGCCCAAACCCTGATCAAACCTGAAAGAAAACGAGAGATTAGTTAGATTTGCATGCTTGGAAACAAAAGGAAACTACTCTGGAAATAAATAATTATATTAAAAGTAATATATGGGTCTTCCTTGTTTTTGTCTTCATGCATGTATTAAAGGAAAATAAAAATCCCTCCTTGGTTACTTAGAATTTTTATTGAACATTAAAGCCTGTATTATTGGAAAATATAGTTTATTATATTACCCTTGATAAGGAGTTAGTTTTTCCTTTTAAAAATTATTGTTAGAAATTAAATTTAAATATAGTGGAGCTTGTTGTTTTAATTAAAAAAAATTACAGTCCACTAAAATTACACCAGTTAAAAAAAATATATAAAAAAAAATACATTATTAAATACTAAAAAAAGCTGTGGGTTTATTATGTATTTAAAAATATATATATATATAATATTAAAAAAAAATATAATATCAAAAAAAGGAAGGTTTGGAGGGTGGCGGGCCACCACTTCCCATGCACCCCCAAGACATTCGGGTCCCAAGGGACCGCAGGGCCTGCAGCACTACAGAGCCCGTGCGGTACCCCAAAAGGGGCTGCAGGGCCCGCAGACTGCGGCCTACAGTTTCCCCAGTGGGAGACCTCTGAGAGAATGGAGGAAGAGAGGGGCCCGACGGGAGCCCGTGAGGGCTGTGACCCATGGGGTCCAACCGCCCTCCCATTTATTATAGTTTATTTCTTTTTATTATATGTTTTTATCTTTTTTTAATATTGTAAATTGAAATTTTATTTGTTAGTTTAGTTTAATTTTTAAATTAGTTATTAAATTAATTTTTAATTAGTTTATTATTGACTTAAATTAGTTTGCAATTAATTATAAATTAATTTATAATTAATTTTTAAATTGATTTATACTTAATTTTAAATTAGTTTTAAAATTAATTTTTAATTAGTTCTATATTATTTTGTGGTATAGTTTGGGAAATACATGTTAAGAGGGGATCGTGTTATTTATAGAAGATAGGTAATATTATTATGAATTTATGAATCAAGGAGGATTTATTCTTCAATTTTTATTTTATTAACCGCTCATTATCAGTCAGAGAATTTCTATGGTGTTAGCTAATTATTAAAGACGATATTGAACGATTAATATTGAATGGTGTATTTAGTTATTGTTGGATAGTAGTTTTAATGAATAGATGAATTTGCAATTTAGTTTAAATGGATTCTGAATATGAATTATTGCACTGTGATGTGTCTTGGGTGCGTGTTTAAATGGATCAAATGTTCTTCTATGATATCTTGTTTTTGGGTGCCTATTGGGCTAGATGACCCTTAGGACATAATCTAGAGGTTTGGGATTATAAATTTTGCATGGTATCTATTGTGATGTTAATTTGTAATTTTATGTCGATATCATAGTCCTAATTTCCTATACCCAACCTAATTCTGTTATGATGTTCTTTAAGGTCTTATGAGTATACTGTGGATGTGTTTGTGGTTATTGAGAACCTATGTGCTCCTAAATGGGCAGGATGCGATTTGTGGTTATGTATATCTTCATGTCTTGATCTTGAGCCTAAGTAGGTTAACTAAGTGTAGAGTGGGGAAGTGGCTTGCAATGGGGGTCCAAGACTCTAACCGGTTACTAGGTAAACCCATTGGCAAGTTACTTAATAAGTGAAAATGTGATACATTAAAGGGGTTTAAAATGAACTAACAAGATGTCTGAGTCTCTACCCATGCCTTAGGTGTTTTCGCACGATAGGATGGGAGTTGGGACCCTTGTCTTCATGAAAGGATCACCGAGCCACATAGTGTCACTTGGAGGCCAGGGTCAAGAGGTACTACTAGGGTTACCTTCAAGGTTGGACTTATTTGATGACACTTTCCTATATACAACTTAGGTTATCCTACGTGTGTCAGTTACTTCTAGTGATGTTTAGTTTTCCTTGTTATGGTTTAGATTGCTTCTAGGATCTTCCTTTGCATTGAAGTATGAGGTCATGTATACCTTGTTTGTATTCTTTTTGTATACCCCATGTGATAGGCCTGTTACTATCTACTCAGCACGGTGGGAGTGGACCTTTGGTTCCACGTGGTTGGGTGGTAGTGATTCTTACTATCATTGATATTCTAACGGATTCTTCTTGGTGCTTGGATGTTCTTTGATGCAGTTCTATCTTTGGATTCTTTTGGAGACTGGTTTAGTTTCATGAGTTGTGTATTTGTACCATATGTTTATATTGGTTATCATCCTTTGGAGTATGCATTGTATTATTGTTATGTATTATTGCATACCCTGCAACTTGTGTAGTGGATGTTGATTATGTAGTATACCTTATGGTATCAGTTGTATATGTATTCTTTATTATGAGATGTATGCTATTGGTTTCAGATTATGTAACCTTTATGTGAGTTCTTTATTATTGTATCATAGATTAGTTTGTTTAAGTAATTCTACATCAAGGAACCCTTAAGGAATGTTAATCATATGAGTTGTATTTCATGTACCTCATGTACTTCATTGTGTTGCTTCCGCATTGTTATTAATATTGTTTGTAAACTTTTAAAAAAATATATATTCTGTGAGCTTAGTGTCGTGTTTAGGTTAAGTTCTCCTGGGTTCCCTGGCAGGGCATTACACTTGGTATCAGAGCCCACATTTCTACACTGGGAGATCTGGGAAATATGTATGCCCATTAGTTGTCTTTTGATCTTAAAACTTGAAACAAACATAGACATGAAAAATTTGATGTATTTAAAACCATTGCTTTACATTTATTGGTTTGTTTTGGTATTTTGGGGTTTGATGTTGGTTCTAAGTTGTGGTTTGATTCTTTGGTTGATTCAGGAATCATGCCTGAATTTAGGTCTGCTCGAGGTAGTAGTAGAGGCCGAGAGGGTGGCCATGGAAGTGGTAGGGACCATAGTCCTTCCACGAGTGTTCATCGAGATAATAGAGATGAGAAAAGGAAAGAGCGTCGGGCTGGTTCAGAGGAGCCAGGTATCAGGTAGTTGTTGCAGGAGTTACTGAATCATATTATTGAGCAAGATAGAGTGGAGAGGGAGAGATCTAGGAGCTCTCTAAGGAGGACTATTGCAGTGGATCCTGAGGTTGTGGTAGCGAACCACATGAGGGATCTCATGAGAGTTCTACCTATTACCTTTGATGGGAAAGGAAAAGGATTTGAAGCTTAGACTTGGCTTATTGCATTAGAGAGGATTTTTGCTATGCATCCCTTTAGTAGAAATACTAAAGCTCAGTATGTAGTAATGCAACTCTCCAATTTTGCAGCGATATGGTGGAAGATAGAGAAGAAGAAGTTGAGTCTTCAGATGGACATCATTACATGAGAACTCTTCCTTGAGAATTTTAGAGAGAGATTCCTCTCTGATCAGTGGAGACAGTAGAGGGTTGATGAGTTCCACAACTTGAGGTAGTTGACCCTATCAGTGGTTGAGTATGAGTGTCGATTCTTCGAGCTCAAACAATATGCTAGATATGGTGAGGATTCAACACTTATGATTCAACACTTTGTTAGGGGGTTGAATGAACACATCATTGGGGAGGTTAGACTCTGTGAGCCTACGTCCCTCAGGGAGGCAGTCATTAAAGCTACCCTTGCAGAGGAGAATCTAGCATTGGGCTATGGTGGTCATTCAGGAGTGCACTCGAGAGAACCTACTTCTGTTGTTAGAGGTAATCATTCTTAGGGATTCAGGAATTCAAGAGGTCCTTCTACCATTCCAAACGGTAGTTAGTCTCATCAGCAAGGAGGAAACAATCCTTCTTCTTTTAGTGGTCCTCAAATTAGGAACTTTCGTGACATTCAGTGCAACAGGTGCAACCGGTCGGTTCAGCTAGCACAGAGTGTGTATTAGGATGTTAGTGGGGACAATGTTCAGCAGTCTAGGGCACCTTTAGTTAGATAAGGTGGTAGCAAGGGAGCTTGCTTCACTTGTGGATAGTTTAGACATTTTGTTGTCAATTGTCCTCAGCATGCACCGCAGTCCTTAGGACAAAGGCCAATAGCTTCTGAGCCTACAGTGGGTAATGTTGGTATGTCTCATGGAGCATATGTAGTATTTGATCATCCTCCACCTATGTACTATGCTCCTATGAGTGGGGCTATGAGTAGAGGTCCAATAGCTAGTTTCAGGATTCCTACAGTGGGGAATGATCCCCAGTGTTCGAATCAGAGACCTAGGAAGGGTCCTATGGGACACACACTTTGAGTCTTTCAGGACTTGGATTTGATGTTTTTTGATGAGAGAGTGTTTTCTCTATCTTTGTTTTAGGCTTCCAGGAGTAAGCCTTTTTTTAAAGGAGGAAGATGTAATACCCACCTCTTAGTTTTCTTTTAAGTTTTGGATGCCAAACTCTTTTAGGCCTTTTTGTGTATGTGTGGTTTCATTCAGATGATATTTATGTATTACATTTCAGTATATACTTGATCCATTACTATCATGTTGTATCATTTGTGTATATGGGATTTATGGTTATTTTATGATGCATATGTATATGTTAGGATTTCTTTTCGATCATGGTTTTCTAACAATACTGACCATAGAGTTATATGCACATGGATCATCGTGTGTTTTTGTTACTGTTTGATGTTCTTGGTATGGTATGGGATATAGTCGCAGTTACTTTCTTCGATGAGATCTACACGATAACCTAGTCTCAACCATTATTTTCCACATGATATATGCATGTATGTTCGTCTTTGTGATGACAGGTTTGCAGGTACCGGGCTACATCTTCCCTGAATTGGCAGGAGTGAGCGTGCCCTATAACATTAATCTCAACGGTAAGAGAGGGGAGATAGTTTTCAGTTCCAAATCCTATCCTAAACCTAATTTTCCTAGTTAGTGGACAAGTATCTATTTTGACTACCCTGACCGAATTCGTATAATTGATAGGAATTCGTGTATCCCTTTCCTTGATCATGTTTGATTTTGCTTGTTTTCAGTTTCAGGTGCTTGATATGATTATTTGGGTGTTATATCATGTTATCTATTTAATTGAATATTATTTCAATTAATTATTAAGTATATGGTATTTAATTAATTGAAAATTAAATTAAATACCTATGTTTAATTAAAAGTTCAATAAAGTGCATTTATTGAATATTAATATTTAATTGAATATTTAATTGAAAATAAGAGTAAATGAGCCTTTATGCTTAATTAAATAATTAAATATTAAGTTGCATGGTTAATTGATTAATTTAATTGAAATTATCTCTCATGCATTTTCAATTTAACACTTTGCTTTTATATTCCTAAGTTGAGTTTTGCATGCTTTAAGTGGAATTTAAAATAAAAGAATTATGTTAATTAATAATTAGAGAATTTATGTTCCCTTTAGGGTTTTCACTTTTGGAAACCTAATTGCTTGGGATATCTATATCTTTGGATTGGAAGCCTTTCTGGGAGGTTGTTCAATCAGGGAGAAGGATAAATCAGGTGATTGGGATTTTGAGAGAGAGCTTGCTTGGATTTGTGGCTTGTTTTGCTTGGTATTGTGGATTCTTCTTGCTTGGATTTTGGGAAATTGTGCTTCTCATGAGTTATTGAGGTAGGGTCTTCATCTTTTGAATTTTAGCTTTCAGATCCCCGTCTTCCATGCATCTGAAAGCTAGGACCCTTTTGTGTGATCTTCCTTGTTGAAGTATTTAGTGTTTTCATTGATTTAGAGTTGAAAATGTGATCTTCGTATCAATTTGTGTTTTCCTTCAAGATTGCATGTCAGATCTATATTTGTGGGCAAAAATGGTTTCATTTTTGGGTGTTAAAATTTAAAGGGCATTAGGGTTTTCAATTGATATGGATGAGTTTTCAATTTTGGGACTTAGGGTTTCAGATCTGTAGGAGGAAGAATTATTTGAGGAAGAATTGATATATGTTGTTAAAATTGCTTGAAACCCTCAAATCTGTAGCTCCTTGCCATGGAAATATGAATTCCATACCTTCACCATGTCCTTGCCCAAACCCTGATCAAACTTGAAAGAAATTGAGAGATTGGTTAGATTTGCATGCTTGGAAACAAAAGGAAACTACTCTGGAAATAAATAATTATATTAAAATTAATATATGGGTCTTCCTTGTTTTTGTCTTCATGCATGTATTAAAGGAAAAGAAAAATCCCTCCTTGGTTACTTATACAGTCCACTAAAATTACACTAGTAAAAAAAACATATAAAAAAAAAACATTATTAAATACTAAAAAAAGTTGTGGGTTTATTATGTATTTTAAAAAGAAAAGAAATAATATTAAAAAAAAATATAATATAAAAAAATGGAAGGTTTGGAGGGTGGCGGGCCACCACTTACTACACACCCCAAAGACCTTCAGGTCCTAAGGGACCGCAGGGCCCGCAGCACTGCGGAGCCCGTGCGGTACCCCAAAAGGGACTGCAAGGCCCGCAGACTGTGGCCTGCGGTTTCCCCAGTGGGAGACCTATGAGAGAATGGAGGAAGAGGCGGGCCCACGGAGAGCCCGTGAGTGCTGTGACCCGTGGGGTCCACCCCCCCCATTTATTATAGTTTTTTTTTTTTTATTATATATTTTGTTCTTTTTTTAATATTGTAAATTGAAATTTTGTTTGTTAGTTTAGTTTAATTTTTAATTAGTTCTATATTATTTTGTGGTATAGTTTGGGAAATACATGTTAAGAGGGGATCATGTTCTTTATAGAAGATAGTTAATATTATTATGAATTTATCAATCAAGGAGGATTTATTCTTCAATTTTTATTTTATTAACCGCTCATTATCAGTCAGAGAATTTCTATGGTGTTAGGTAATTATTAAAGACGATATTGAATGATTAATATTGAATGGTGTATTTAGTTATTGTTGGTTAGTAGTTTTAATGAATAGATGAATTTGTGATTTAGTTTAAATGCATTCTGAATATGAATTATTGCACTGTGATGTGTCTTGGGTGTGTGTTTAAATGGATCGAATGTTCTTCTATGTTATCTTGTTTTTGGGTGCCTATTGGGCTAGATGACCCTTAGGACATAATCTAGAAGTTTGGGATTATAAATTTTCCATGGTATCTGTTGTGATGTTAATTTGTAATTTTATGTCGATATCATAGTCCTGATTTCCTATACCCAACCTAATTCTGTTATGATGTGCTTTATGGTCTTATGAGTATATTGTGGATGTGTTTGTGTTTATTGAGAACCTATGTGCTCCTGAATGGGCAGGATGCAATTTGTGGTTATGTATATCTTCATGTCTTGATCTTGAGCCTAAGTAGGTTAACTAAGTGTACAATGGTGAAGTGGCTTGCAATGGGGGTCAAGGACTCTAAGCGGTTACTAGGTAAAACCATTGGTAAGTTACTTAATAAGTGAAAATGTGATACATTAAAGGGGTTTAAAATGAACTAATAAGATGTCTGAGTCTCTACCCATGCCTTGGGTGTTTTCGCACGATAGGATGTGAGTTGGGATCCTTGTCTTCATGAATGGATCACCGAGCCACATAGTGTCGCTTGGAGGCCAGGGTCAAGAGGTACTACTAGGGTTACCTTCAAGGTTGGACTTATGTGATGACACTTCCCTATATACAACTTAGGTTATCCTACGTGTGTCAGTTACTTCTGGTGTTGTTTAGTTTTCCTTGTTATGGTTTGGATTGCTTCTAGGATCTTCCTTTGCATTGAAGTATGAGGTCATGTATACCTTGTTTGTATTCTTGTTGTATACCCCGTGTGATGGACCTAGTACTATCTCCTTAGCATGGTGGGAGTGGACCTTTGGTTCCACGTGGTCGGGTGGTAGTGATTCTTATTATCATTGATATTCTGATGGATTCTTCTTGATGCTTGGATGATCTTTGATGCAGTTCTATCTTTGGATTTCTTTGGAGATTGGTTCAGTTTTATGAGTTGTGTATTTGTACCATATGTTTATATTGGTTATCATCCTTTGGAGGATGCATTGTATTGTTATTATGTATTATTACATACCCTGCGACTTGTGCAGTGGATGTTGATTAGGTAGTATACCTTATGGTATCAGTTGTATATGTATTCCTTATTATGAGATGTATGTTATTGGTTTCAGATTATGTAGCCTTTATGTGAGTTCTTTATTATTGTATCATAGATTAGTTTCTTTAAGTAATTCTATGTCAAGGGATGAGGAATGTTAATCATATATGAGTTGTGTTTCATGTACGTCATGTACTTCATTGTGTTGCTTCCACATTGTTATTAATATTGTTTGTAAACATTTAAAAAAAAAATATTACGTGAAATTAGTGTGATGTTTAGGTTAAGTTCTCCTGGGTTCCCTGGCGGGGCATTATAGCTAGCTTAGAATTGATTTTACTACATGCATAATTATTACAGAAGTGATTGAGCAATGGTTTCCAGGTTCTTGACTAGACTAATGAATTGATGATTCCATGATAAATAGATGTACCCTTTGTACATTTTGATTACCAAAGTTTTTAGAGCAACAGAGGAAAAATTGCATAAGTTTCAGAGAAATTGAGAAAATCTTGTTTCAGAGAGAAGGATAATTAAGAACCAGTAAAGATGAATCAAGAAGAATCAAGAAGAGCTTCAGTCAGTGGTGAAGGAAAGGATGTAGAATAAGAGAAAAAGGGGAAGAGAAATTTTTCAGATGAGTTCGCTTCTTTGCTACCTAGAACCAACCAGAATAAAAAAAGGTAAATGACGAATACTTCTTTGATTATATGTCAAATTGTAGAGATCCCAACACTCTTGATTGTTTTGGTTATCACTTATTCAATTACTTTTATAGTAATAAGGATAGAAAATTCCTTGTGTCAAACCCCTAGACATTAGGTTTAGCCAAATTAATAGTTCCAAATGTCTTCCTAGATGCAGACTTTCTAGTTGAGTTGGCTAAAAGATATGATACTATCTCCAAGAGCATAAGAAAACATGATGAGGAAGCCCTTGTCACCTTTGATATGGCTTCCTTTATGAATGCCTTTGGTTTATACCATGCCTCTTCTACAAAGATTAACCTAACCAAATTGAAGATCAAGTATACCAGAGAGGTAAATGTTGGTAAGAATTTGATCTAGTCACATGTGCCTAGGTCAAATATAAATTATATAGCGCTAATGCCTTCTTCTAAGGGTCCACCATATGAATTCAAATATCTAATATTTTACATGAAGTATATATGTTATGGGTTGTGTAGAGTACAGGGAATTAATGGGCATATTGAGAAGATTTTTGTAGATCTACTAATGATCATCCTGGATATCCAAAATTCCCATGTCAACAGTGAATTTGACTACATTCACTATGTCATTAATAGGATGCATGAAGGCCTCATAAGTATTCAAAAGAAGACCAACCCCAGGTTCATGCATTATTCAATTCTGATGCATTTGATTTTATTATTGAACATAGAAATCATGAAAACTAAAAATTTGAGACCCCGAACATAGTTCCAAGGCCAATGAAACCCCGTACAATTATGGATTAGGGTTTGGAATTATACCTCCATTGAAAATGAATACTATAGTTTTCAAAATTGGCTTGTACATCCAATTTTAAACTTGCTGGGTGTTTGTAACTAGGTTGACAGACAAGGTTCTTAGAGTTTTAAGACCTTGTGAATATATCGACAAGTGGCTAGGAGAACACAACTGGGGAGATTTTTATTGTGATAATACATACATACTGATTAAGGTTTATGGATTTTTTCAGCCTCCACATATACTTCTAAAGTATGTGCCTCCAAGGTCTTCCTTGATGTTGTTTATTTGGCAATTAATGTGGACAGATAAAGAGCACTTGGCCCCCCACAGAAAGGGCACATTTACACCTAGGCAGTTCATGGTTGTTAAGTTTACCATTGGGAAAAGGGCCATGAATCTAGTTGTAGACACCTAAATTTGACCAGGTGTATCTCTTAAACATTCAAATTTATAAATCTCAGCCAATTGCCCCTAATCTCATCAAAATGCATTAAAATGGATCAAAATCAAATCAAATAATTAAATTCAAGCCTAAAAGGGATTAATCAAATTATGCAATTGATTTTAATCAATTAATTGTATAGTTTAAATCAAAAAAATCAAATCCACCTCATTCACCCTTACATGGCTAAATTAATTAAATGATTGAATCAAATAATTCCTAATTTCTTTGAGGACAACCACTTAATTTTCCCTCCATTTGAAAACACCTCAAAGATTTTTACTCAACCAAGGCTTGACCATGATCAATTCACTCTACCCCCTACCCTTGGGAAATTGCTATAAATACAAGCCATTTTATTTGTATTTGAGATCCAAGAAATTCAAGAGCAAAGCATCCTCACTATAGGCATTTGGAGAGCATTTGATAGTATTTGATAGTATTTCAATATTTTCATAGTATTTAGAATATCATTTTAAGAAGCATTTGTTGATTTCATAGCATGAATCATGAGCATTTGATTGGATAGCACACATATCTTTGAGCATTTGAGCTATATTAGAGCGTTTTTATCAATTTTTCTCATTCTAGGATTGTCCTCGAGAGAGATTAAGGCTGAGAGCTCTCTTAACAAAGCTTAGATAGAGAACCATGAGATGTCATGGATTTAACTTTAATTCTTAGATTAAATTGTATTTTCTTTCCATACAATTATTATTATTGGTCCTAATTTCATGAAGGTGTAATCTCACACACATAAATGGCACCCACCGTGGGGCTTTAAGCCTCATTTCTAACGTTTTTATCCTAAAAAAATTTGTGTTTTGCATCATTTTTCTTGTTATTTTGTAGGAAGCAGGAGAAGAGCCACCTACAAAGTATTCACAGCCACTTGTGAGCAGTAAAGCACCCCGTACAGAGTTTCTTTCTTCTTTGTCTTTCATTCTTAGGCTGCCTGTGAGATAAAGTGTGCCACCTAGATCTGTAAAGCGCCACCTGTCAAACACCAAAGACCGCTTGTGAACTTCCAAGAGCCGCTTACTAGCAACTTTTGACCACACTTTTCACTTTCTGTGTTGCCTGTGGTTTTTTATTTGGATGCCTGTGGAATTTCCAGAGCTGCCTATTAAGGTTTAAAAGCCGCTTTCAAATTTTTCATTTACGTGTAGTAACAGTTAAAAGCCGTGTATTAGTTGCTAACTACCACGTAGATATTTTTGCTTTAAATCAAATTTTTGATGATTTGCTCACTATTTTAACTCTCTGTGTTTTTCATTGCTGCAGATGAAAAATCATCTGAAAGTGAAAAAACCAGAGAAGCGAGTCACAAGGCCTAGCAAAGAGGTAAGGATTAAAACTAAATATGATAAACAAGTGCATGCATCTAATATTTTGGAAAGCTTAAAAGAAGAGGAACATCTTTATGATCATTATGTCAAAGTTTTCTTTGCTTATAGAATAAAGTTTCCTACTCTTTGAATAGATTTTCATTTCTAGTTCTTTGAGCTTGATTTTTGTGCAAAATTTGATTAAAAAAGAGCTTAGGAGGGTTTTATCTTTTGATATTTCCAAGTTTTTCTTCACTTTGTATTTTTTGTGTTGGCTAACTTGTTGGAGGAGCCAGAGTGGGAATGATTTCCACTAGGTGAGTTGAAAATAAGCACAAATCAATCAAAAATGCATCTAGCCTTTGCTAGCTTAAAAAATGAGGTATTTATCTTATCAATCTTGCATTGATTAAATTGTGGCTTTCATTTAAATCTATTCTAATTAGAAAAACCTCTATTTTGTCCAAATTGAACAAGCATTAGGCATATGCTCTTCACTTTTCGAAGTGAATCAAAAAGCCAAATGTGCAAAGTCAATTTGGTAGAAAGACAAGGATAAAGAATTGAACCACACATTTCAATTTTAAGAACCTCCTTGTTAAGGGGTTGAAAAAGAACAAACTTTCTTGAGTGTTTGGAACAAAGGAAGACAATAGGGATATGCTCTTCACTCTTTGAGTGAATCAAATTCCCAAACTTGTTGGACTAAGTTCAATTTTTGCTTTCCATATACATGATAGATAGAATAAAGCTTTAGAGGGCCTACCTCCCGAGAATTCCTTTACGAAGGCAGTCAGAGGGAACGACCCAAAGTGGGAGATAATCACTTTTGCCACAATATCATTCGACCCACTATAACTAAATGCACTTTACCTTAATTAGAAAGTGACTAAACCTTACGCAATTCATCCTCACTTCCTCGAGTAGTCCTTTGGGATTGTGCAAAATTGTACTTTCATGCGTGTGGGAAGCCCACAAGGGGGTAAAGGATCTTGGCAAGATTTAGAATGGAGGTGATTTAAAACCTTGTTAAAATAACAAACCTACATTTTTAGAGCCATTGTTAAAATCCAAAATTGTTTGACTCTAAGGTAGATTTTTTGGAAGAAATTCTTGTGCATACCCGTAAAAACATCCGAGAACATACACTTTTAGTGTTGTTTTAGGGATATGGTACAATTTTGATGTGTGTGTTGAGATTGTACTCTTTTTTCATGCAAGATTATTTTTTGACAATTCTGATCAAAACATTTAAAATTTTAAATCCAAAAAATAACAAAAAATTTGACAATTTCAACTTTGATCAGCAAAGAGTCGCGTACCAACAATTCAAAACCACATACAAACAATCCTAGACTACTTACAAATTTGAAACGCCACTTGTAAACCTTCAAAAGCTGCATAAGCCACTAGAAAGTGCCACGTGTCAACAATTTAAAACTACCTATCAATAGGCAAATGCCGTCTGCGAACTGCAGAGTGTCGCGTACAAGAATTACAGTGACCGCGTATCAATAATTAAAGGCCGCCTACACACAGGCAACAACCAGCCAAAAAAAAGGAAGGGAAAACAATGGATATATATCAAGGGTTTGAAAATAAGAAAATTCCATTTTTGAAAACCCTTTTAGATGTTTTACCTCTGTGTATACTCAACTAGATTAGAATCTGCCATTATTGGACATTTCGCAAAATCATCCACAGATTGTTCAATTAAGTGAGATAAAAGCCTGGGCTCTTTATTTGATTTATGTTAATGTCATTTTTTATGCAATCTCATTACATTAAGGCTACCCTACAATCAAACGGATCTTATCTAAGGCAAGAGTGTCCTTTTCTGGGTGATCCTTTTAGTTCTTTAAGACCCTTACAAGAACCCATCAAGGAAACATAACCAACAATGTCTTTTCCATTTGGCCATATAGACACCGATCAAATCAACCATGTAAACAAGGATATGAACAATAATGGAGGGGGAAATGTTGATCCTAAAAACCAAGGATCCAATAAAAACAACAATGGAGGAGCAAACAATGACCCTAACAATCAAGGGTTGAACAATAATAACAATGGGGGAAACATTGACCCTAATGATGAGGAGTTAAATGATAAGAAGGTAAATGAAGCTATGCAAAGTCCTTTCTTCATGAAGCTTATGGAAAAAGTGTTGGAAAAAGATAAGGAAAACTACATTTTAGACCTAGCACAAACGGGTCTCAAACTTCCATATGATTATGATGTCAACAAACTTAAACAAGAAGAAGTTGAGGCTAATCCCATTGACATCATGAACAAACAATTCCAACTTTTCCAAATGCAATTGGACATAATAAAACAAAGTGGGGTTCCTAAACCTTTTTCTATTGAATCTTTGTGTCCATTTCCATTTGATAAGTCCCTAATCATGGTTCCATTTCCAACAAATCATATTTTTCCTAAATATGAGAAATATGAAGGAACAACTGATCCTCAAGATCATTTAAGGGAATTTTGTGCCTTAAGTCTAGAATTCATGCATGACGCAACTTACCTTATGAGGTTATCCCTACAAGTTTGGGAGGTATGGAAATGGAATGGTTTTCGAAGTTACCCTCTGGCATTCAAACCTTTGAAGAATTGGCCTCAAAGTTTGTAACTCATTATTCCTATAACATCAAACTTGAGGTTAAAATGCTTAATTTATATAATACCAAAAAAAGAGAAGGAGAGGGATTCCTACTTTTCCTACAATGATGGAGAGAGGTATTTGCTAGATACCCTCAAAGTCTACCCAAAAAAGGAGAAGATGGATATTTTTGTAAACAACTTGAATCATGAAATGAACTATCGATTAAGTCTACAATGTCCTAGGTCATTTCAAGACCTGATTGAGAATGGGGTGACAATGGAAGAGGTATTGGTAAAAAGTGGAGAAATTAAACTTTACAAGGATAACAAGAATAACAACAACAGCAATACCTCCAACACGAATCAAAATCGCACTCCCCCTAACAACAACCGATTTTGGATGAAGAATAAAAACAATAAAGGAGTGGTTAATGATGGGGTGGTAGAAGCTAACACTTTAAAAGCCACTCCTTTCATTCTTACTCAAAATTTAGTTCAATCCAATAATTTGAACCAAGAACCCAAAGTACCCTTTAACAACAACAACACTAATAACAACTTTGGGAATAATCAAGGGGCTTACAAGCCTAAACATTTCCTTGCACCTACACCCAAAAGGACATTCACTAACTTGGGTGAACCATTGGAGAATGCATTAAGGACACTTATTGCAAATAAACTTATTGACCTACCAAGGGCTCAACCATATGAACCTCAAATCAAGCCAAATTGGTGGAGTGCGAATAACCATTGCGAGTATCATCAAAATAGGGGACATAAGACCAATGATTGCATGCGTCTCATACATGTGGTACAAGATATCATAGACAATGGTGTGATAAAAGTTGAAGGCCCTCAAAATAATGAAGATCACACGGCCTTTAAGACTCCTTTCTATAAACATGAAAAAGGAGAATCTTCGAACTCAAATAATGGAGGAAACAGTGTGAATTATGTAAGAGGAAATAATAATGTTATATTTTCACACACCTATGATAATAATATCAATGATATATCTAGCCAGGAGAGTACTATCAATATTGTTGTGATCAAAGATCAACCTAAGGTGGAAACCTCTAATTCCATCACAAGGGGGCAAGCCTCAAAGGTTACCCTAAAAGGGGGTAATCCTATTATTATTGGCCCTAAAACACCAACTATTTTGGCTAAACAAACACCATCCACAAAAAAGCCTTATAGTTTGGTAGATCAATTACAAAAGACTCCAACACAAATATCAATTTTGGAGTTGTTGAAATTATCTCCTAATCAAAAGGAGATTTTGGAAAAGGCTTTGGTTGAGATCACCGTTCCTATAAACCTGGAGGAAGAAAAATTTTAGAACATGGTAGGACATCTCATAGCCCCTCATTTTCTTTCATTTTTAGAGAAAGATGATATGTCTATCACACATACTAAAAACCTACCCTTGCATATAGAGGTATTAATCCAAAGGCATAGGGTCAAGAGAGTTCTCATAGATGGTGAAGCTAGTCTTAATATTTGCACTTTAAACCTTGTCAAGTCATTAGGGTTAACCGACTCTTCCATTGATCCTAAAAAGAAAATCACCATTAAGGCTTATAATGAGGAGGAAAGATCTTCAAAGGGTATGATCATTCTACCAATTCAAGTGGGACCTATCAAAAAAGATACATATGTCAGGTCCTTGATATGAAATTGACCTACAATATCTTCTTAGGAAGGCCATGGATACATGAAATGCAAGTGGTACCTTCTACATAGCACCAATGCATAAAGTTTTCATACATGGAGGAAGAGATCATGATTGGAGGATATTCAAACCCTTTCCAATATTTCAATGCTTTAAAGCCAAGTCATGAATTATATATTCCTCATAATAGGTAAGGAGTCATCCCTGAAATTACCATTGAAGAAGCCAAGGAGGAAAGTCCAAAACCAACATCAAATGTTACATCAACTTCTAACCCTATTCAGAATAACTCAACTACATCAACTAAGGGAAAAGGAAAGATGAGTTATGAGGGTTCAAATTCAAATGATAATTCAGTCCAGACTTCAACATTGAGAATGGAAACTTTGAAACCCACTAAGGAGGAAAGAGAACAAACTAAGAAATATGATTATGAAAATATGAGTGACCTAATGAACCAATTTGAGAAACAATGCAAAATTCACTCAAAAGGGGTAGGGGAATATTTTGTTTCCCTATTTGATTTACCTACATCTCCAAGGACACATGGGAAGCCATCCAAAGATCATCAACCTCATAAATACAATTCCCATTTTGTAAGAGAATGTGATAAGAAAGAAATAGAAATAGAGGATAATAAATTTTTGCAATGGCTTTACAAAGAGGAGGATAATTCAACTAATCCCAATGAAAGGGTGCAACATATCAACATCCAAACTAATCAATATGGAAAAGGATTTGATATTATGAATAAAATGGGGTATAAGGGAAGAGGACCATTAGGAGTTCAACATAGAGGGTTGTTATAACCTATTGAACCAGTTTGGAGAGCAAAAGAAGTGAAAGCCGACATAGGTTTTCAAGATAAAGGAGAAAGTTCAAGTCCCATGCATGCTTTTTGGACACACATTCATATGGTAGGTTCTAAAATTGAAGATGATTCTAGGGATTATGAGTGGGATTCCTTGTCTGAAGAATATTTTCATGACATAGAGGTTTATACCATTCACACTTATGAAACTCCTCCTAAAGTTGAGAATCAAGAACATGTGACCCAAAGTTTGAATTCAACTCATACATCAAGTGAACCTCAACAAGTCAATGTAGAAAAAGCACCTCTTTACACTCAATGGGTAGGTAAACCTTTGGTACCTTTGTGGGTGGGAGATTCTAATCTAGTGTTTAATCCACATTCTTTCTTTCGCATAGAAATCTTAGAGGACTCTAATAAAGAGGATTTTGATCCTTCTTCCATGGACCATCTTGAAGAGGCACATGTCATAGACCTTGACAATACAATGTATGAACCATAAAATGAAGCCATGTCCTTAAATGCTTCAAATGAAAGTCCATCCAATGAATCCTTTTCCTTAATTCACCCTGAACTTATTGATTGGGATCTTTCCGAGCCAAATGACTTACTCTACTTCCCAAATGACAATGCAATGGCCTTATACCTCAATGCGGTTGAACCCAATTCTTCCATCAATGAATTCTCTCTGGACATGATGATATGGGTAGGTTTTCAACCTCTTAATCCAAAAAATGAAAAGAAAACATACACAAAAATGAGAAGGTCTAGTGTTGAAAACCACCATGTGGCAGTGCTAGACCCAAAAAAAGTAAAAATAAAGGATGTTTCTGAAGGTGAAACCCCAACTGTGGCACCTAAGGGAGACAGGTTGGACACCTTACCAAATTGTGAAGATGAAAGATCACCTATACTTATTGAACCCATAGAAAAGGTTAACATTGGAATGGAAGAGGATCCTAAATTTATTCACTTGGCAGCATCTTTGAGTCCCTTGGAGAGAAAAAAATTCATTGAATTATTTCAAGAAAAACAAATCAACTTTGCAAGGTCATATGTTGACATGCCCAAATTAGATCCAAGTTTCATCATGCATCATTTAAATGTGAAACCCGGGGTTAAGCCCGTCAAGAAGAATTTGAGAAAAATGCATCCACATGTAGCCCTTTTAGTCAAAGCAGAATTGGAAAAATTACTCAAGGCGGGATTTATAAGAGTAATTGGATATTCTGAATGGATCTCCAACATTGTACTGGTTACAAAGCATGATAAAATCATAAGATTTTGCATAGATTTCAGAGATTTAAACCTTGCTTGTCCAAAAGATGACTTTCCATTGCCTAGCATTTATGCTATTGTGGATCTCACTGCAGGTCATTCTATGTTTTCACTTATGGATGGATTTAGTGGGTATAATCAAATTCGCATTGCACCTGATGATCAAGAGAAGACAACCTTTACATGCCCATGGGGTACTTTTTGTTGGAATGTAATGCCATTCAGTCTCAAAAATATCAGAGCCACTTATCAAAGAGCAATGACTACCATTTTCCATGACATGATGCACACCTTTATGGAAGATTATGTGGATGACATTCTATCTAAGTCACATAAAAGAAAAGATCATTTATCCATAATCAAAAATATTTTTACAAGGCTAGAATAATTCAAAGTGAGACTCAACCCAAAGTAATGTGCTTTTGGGGTACAATCTGGAAAACTCCTAGGGTACATTATTTCTACAAAAGGCATTGAAGTAGATCCTAAAAAAGTACAAGGAATAATGGACATGGACATTCCAAAGAATATTAGTCAAATGAGGTCACTTCAAGGAAGGTTTCAATCCATAAGGCGGTTCATTTCTCAATTGGTGGAAAAATGTCATTCTTTCATAAGGTTGCTACATAAAGACATCATCTTCACATGGGATGAGAAGTGAGATAAATCCTTTACATTGTTGAAAACATACTCGATGAATCCACCTATCTTGATGTCACCAATTCAAGGAAAACCTTTGTTACTCTATATTTCAACAAAAGAAAAATCTTTAGGAGTCTTATTGGCACAAGAAGATGATGAAGGAAAAGAAAGAGCTATCTACTACTTGAGTAGAACATTGATCAAATATGAATTAAACTATAGCTTCATGGAAAGGGCTTGCCTAGCAGTGGTATTTTCCTCTCAAAATTTAAGACATTATATGTTAATGAATAAGGTGAAGCTCATGGCCAAAATTGATCCCTTAAAATACTTACTTAGAAAAATAGCTTTAACTGGAAGGATTGCAAAGTGGGTAATGGTGCTTAGTGAATTTGACATTGAATATGTTGATAGGAAAGAAATAAAAGGTCAAGTTATTGTCGATCAATTGGCTAAATATCCTCAAGAATCTACACATCCTATTCAAGTGGAGTTTCCAAATTTTGAGATTGTTAATGTGGAAGCTAAGACGTGGACTTTATACTTTGATGGATCTTATACCCAAAATGTTAGGGAGCAGGCATTATTTTGATTACACCACAAGGTTGCACAATCCCAAAATCTTACAAGTTATTGTTCCCTTGCACCAATAACATAGCAGAATATGAAGCTTTGGTCATAGGTATCAAGATGGTGTTGGAATGGAATGTCATAGAATTACAAGCCTATGGGGACTCTTAATTAGTCATTAATCAAGTTAATGATGAATATAATACCAAGGATGAAAAATTGATGCCTTACAAGAAATTAGTGGATGATTGAAAAAAGTACTTCACTTTGATTACTTTTGAAAAAATTCCAAGAGACAAGAATAAAGTAGTGGATGCAATGGCTACTTTGGCATCTTTACTTCAAATGCCTGATCAAAATGAAAAGTATGAGTTCTTGGTGGAAGAATTGGTTAAACCAGCATTTGACCTACTTGATACCCAAATTATTGCCCTTTTAAATGGACATGAATCACCATGGTATGGACCCATTTATGCCTACCTAAAAGATCAAACCTTACCCATAGACCAAACTTGTGCTCAAAAGAGAAATTTCATAAGACAAGTGGCTCGTTATACCATCCTTTCTAACACATTGTATTGTAAAGCTCTTGACAGAATGCTCCTTAGATGTCTAGAGGAAGATGAATCAAAATTAGCTTTAAAATATGTCCACAAGGGGATTTTTGGGTCACATTCGAGGGGTTTAAACCTAGCTAAGAAAATCCTATGCATGGGGTACTTTTGGAAAACCTTAGAAAGAGATGCTTGTCAGTTTATCAAATTTTGTGCAAAATGTCAATACCATGGAGACATGATCCATTCACCGACATAAGAGTTACACCCATTTCTTACACCATGTCCATTCTATCAATGGGGCTTTGATTTGATTGGTATGATTTATCCACCTTCTTAAAATGGACACGAGTATATAATCATGACAACAGAGTACTTCACTAAATGGGTTGAGGTTGTCCCTTTAACAACTGCAATGGGGAAGCAAATTTCCATGTTTATCCTAAATCATATTATTTGTAGATATGGCATTCCTCATGCCATTCATGGATAATGGAATATAGTTTAAGAACAAAGATGTTGATGAACCTTGTGACACATTCCATATTACACATTACTCTTCATCCATTTACTATCCCCAAGGTAATAGACAAGCATAAGCTACCAACAAGAACATCCTTAAAATCCTTAAAAGATCAGTTGGCAAGTCAGGAAGAGATTGGCATCTTCAAATTGGTCCAACATTATGGGCCCATAGGACTAGTATTCACACCCCAACAAGAGCTACACCTTTTTCATTAGTTTATGGGGGCGAAGCTATTCTACCTTTAGAAGTTGAAATACCATCCCTAAGAGTATCATTGCATGGATTAATCATGGATGAGGATTATAGAGTTTCCTGACTTCAACAATTGGAGATGTTGGAGGAACACCAAACTCAAGCCTATGATCATTTGAAAGTGTATCAGAATCAAATTTCAAGGAAATATAACAAACAGATTAAACCAAGAACCTTTCAAGTGGGAGATCTAGTATTGAGAGAAAATCCAAAAAATTAGGTTGATAGAGAAAAGAAAGGAAAGTGGGAAGCAAATTGCCTTGGTCCTTTTGTCATTGTTTCTTCTTTTGGAATGGGGACCTACAAATTGGCTAATTGTGATGGTGATGAATTGTAAGAACCTATCAATAGCATTCATATTAAGAGGTTTCAAACCTGATTCAGAAGAAAGAGTATTGGAGGAAAGAGTATCAGATGAGTCAGCATCACCTTTGTACATGGAAAAAGTAAAAAATGCCAAAAAAATGAGAAAAGATCAAAATACAAAAATCAGAAAGTTTAAAAGCCAAAAATATTGAAAAAGAGAAAAAAGTGCCTTGGTGAAAACCTAGAAATAGGCGCCTTGGTAGAAAAAAAGAGCAATAATCCCAAAAGGTGAAAACCTAGAAACATGTGCCTTTTGTCCCTTAGGTCTCTCCTAGTCACATTTGTACATATTGTGTTTCATCATCTCATTTTTCCATATCCTTATTGCATCTGTCATTTGTGTATAGTCCTAGTAAAGTCTTAGAGCTGCATTTTGTCACATTCTATCATTTTCCCTAAGTTTCACATTGATCATATTTATCACTTGGGGGCATGCATCATGGTTTTTTGGTACCAAATGGATTCAATAGTGAAACATCTTGGACACACATCAAAGGTAGATTTTCAAATTCAGAGGAGAGATATTTTGGAACCTTTGATAGATATAATTGTTCAACCCTAAACAATTTGATCGCATAACATGATCCTTGAGTTTCATTGACTTATTTTATCAGGATTAAAAATTGACATACCCTAAATAATCAGACTGTCTAGAATTCTTACTTGAAAATATTGATACATTTCACAAACACTTGGAAATTTTTGATGAGTTTTTCATTGACCTTTTTCGATTCATGTTCTTTTTAGCTAATTGATGATGTTTCGGCTAGATTGGCGATGATGGAGACATGATGTTTTCTTAATCTTCTGTGTGACTATCTTGAGAATTTTTTTTTAACTTGTGTGAATTAGTCTAATGAAATGGTCATCAAAGCACCATCAAGGACATTCAAATAGCAAGGAGGGTTAACCTTTGTTTGTTCACACAAAAGGATACCTTGGCTATTTATATTTTCAATATCTTAATACCAACATCGACTTGCAACATTAAATCTGATCAAACCGGTATTCATACTCCAATTGTTGGTCATTCAACTAGTGAGGGTTGTACTTGGTTTTGCAGAAGGGGTTACCAAATGAGATGAAAGTCATATTCATATTCTTATGGTCACAGTGGCACCAATAAGGATTGTATGGACTCCTAGTTCCACAATGCTCAATGATGAAAATATATCTCTGTTTGCATTTATTTCACAAAACTCAAGGACAATTAGTTGCATTGCATCTTCATGTTAGATTAATTGTGTTTCAAGTTAGATTAAAATGGCTTGTATTTCTAGCATTTTTTCCAAGTTCAAGGGGGGAAATTAATGTTGACAACACTTC
>MU228418.1:445718-459488 GCA_018584345.1 Thuja plicata | reverse complement strand
CTCTCTCTCTCTCTCTCTCTCTCTCTCTCTCTCTCTCTCTCTCTCTCTCTCTCTCTCTCTCTCTCTCTCTCTCTCTCTCTCTCCCCATTCTTCTATAAATTAGATGGATTTTGAGCACAAATGGCCCTTAATTTTTGAATGCATTCCTATAATGCTCTTAATTTTGAAGAGTTGAAAGCATTTTTATGCTACTAATTTTCATGTAGATTTATATCACATCATAGTTTTGATATCTTGTATTGTTATAATCTTCATTTCTAGAGTTAGAATGCATGTTTCTTAAGCATATTTCTTATGATTTTGATCATATTTAGTCTTTATAGTTTTATTTGAATCTTCCATTCTTAGGTTGTATATGTCACTGGAATATGCATAATCTGAGGGCTGTTATGTCAGTTTTGATACTCCTCGTAGATAGGAAGCAATAGATCAATATTGGTGATTCCTATGTTTGCTAATCCCTTGTTTTCACTAATGCAATGATATATTGAAGAGTTTTGTCTCTCTTAACAGGTACAAAAATCACACACACAACTCTGGCACCCACCGTGGGGCAAGATTGCTCAAAATTTCATAAAATTCTGTTCTCTGCCCTTGACATTTTCAAAATTTGCAAGCATTTGATCGTTTCTGGTCAATTATTTATCGTTTCCAGGAGAAATTTATTGTCTGTAGTATATCTTTTATCATTTCTAGGATTTTTAATATCATCTTTCGCTACATTTCTAGAAGGTAAATTTTGACCTTAAAATTGTTTTTGGTAATTTTTTTTTTGTTTTTGGTACGTGTTATCATTTCACATAAAAGGCTTATCATTTTGGGTGAATATTATTGTTTGGGGTCAAAATTGTATCATTTTTGGGTTTTATCATTTTGGGTCTCTGAATTATCATCTGGAGTCCAGAGAGAAAAAATAAAAGTTTCTGTCATTGACAAATTTTATTTCTAACTTGCTAACTTGGTTTTTTTTGTGATTGTGATCCTATTTTTAGCATCCTAACTTGTATTTGCATATCATTGTCGGAGACTCTCTTGTTCAAAGAAGTTGGAAAAAGAATACTAACTTGTGGTTTTACAGATTGCCAATCCCTCATCTTGACTTCTATTCTTTTTTTTTAAGCTTTCAAAACTAAAGACATTTTCCAATCTTATACTAAATTGACCAGAGGAATATGCTCTTTTCCTTTTTAAGGAAAATAAGAAACTCACAAGTCAATATATAATTTGAAAGGAATTTGGGGTAACTAAAAAAAGAAAGAAAACTTAGAGTATAATTTCATTTTGGGAAAAGTAACTGAACAATTAAACCATCAAATTTTGTGGTTCAATGAACAATCTCATCATTTAAATTTCCCTTTTTGGAAAAGTAATTGGACAACACAAATCATTTAACATTATAGTTAATTGAACAAGCAAACTTCATCATCTAATTTGGGATTTTTAATTGAATAAGAAAAGCACTAAGAACTGTGGTCAACTGAACAATCAAAATTTTCTTTCACATGCAATGTTTTCATAATCTAGGAATATCTAAATCGAGCTCAACATAGCTTGAAGGAATGAACATTGATTTGCGTGTTTTGGGAGAAAAAAGATGGACTAGGAGAGTATGCTCTTCTTCTTTCGAAGAATCAGAAATCTAGAAATCCTAAGCTCGCCAATCCTTTGTATGCTCATTTAACAGTAGAGGGCCTGCCAGTTGAGGAAAAAATCTCTCGGGAATGACCCAAGGACAGGTTTTATGCCAACCCTTCCAACTTACTATAAATAATTGCTTCCTCTCAGGCCAAAGCCTCAGAAGACGGAGTCGGTTTTGTTCTCAGAATTTTGACATCATTCCTTGAACATGCTTGGGTATGTGTAAAGTGGAGCTATTTTAATATTTCTTGCAAAAATATACATATTTGAGTACTCATAGGGCTATACACCTTGATTTTTCCTTGTGCAATTCAATAGGAGATAGTTTTGAATGGATTTCCCCATCATAAACAATTAACTTTGTAGACAAACTACCTAATTCATCCCTGAAAGGGTGATAATCCTTGTGCAATGAAAAAATTAATTGTCCCAAGACACTCGTCATATCATACCCTCACATGCATTTGGAGTCAGATAATACAACATCATGATTGGAGCCATTGTGTGCTTTGTGATGGCTATATTCTGATTAGCATTTGAGTGAGTACCTAAGTCAATGAGCAAGGATTTTCATCCTCTACTTAGAAAATAGGACATAAGGACATGTTTTTCCACCCCTAATGATGCAACAATGCTTGATGTAATTGAAAATCATTAAAAAGATAACACCGTCAAACAAGTATCAAAATTCAATCCTTGGTCTACATGTGTTTTTCACTCACTGACAGGTCTCAGAACATGATCTTCGATCAAACAAACTTCATGCACTTCCAAAGAAAAAAATGACAAAAATTGATAGTGGGCACTTGCATAGTTTCCTCTCAAGGAAAGGTAGTCTATTTGAATCCCCTTTTGGCTCTTTAGTCTGTCCTTATTGTTTTTTCTGGTCTCACTGTGGCTGTATAAAAAAAAAATTTCAGATGTCTACCTTGCATGTCTTGTCGGAGTCTTAGAATCAGTCTCAATACACATGGTCTATCCACTTTTTACAACTTGATTCCCAACTCACTATCAGGGCATTCTAACCCTTTGATGATGGAATCATTTACTTCCACCAAAACACAAACAACACTTCTACCTAGACACACTCACTTGAACGATTTGAGACTCTACTTGACACTATCGGGAAACTTTGATAAAGTTGAGATACAATTTTATGGTTAACACAAGACGCAACAAGTACACTTTTAAAGAATCAGAAGTGCTTCCTAGATCACTACACTTTCAATGAGGAGAAACATCCTGCGGTTCCCTACTCAATTTAGACTCTCCAGAAATGGAAAGAGCCACTCACGAATGGAGTAATTCTTTTGAGGACTATGAAAATGATAAAAACCAAAAGCATGAAGATAGCGATGAGGAAGAAGAGCCACACATTGACCGTCCTTTGTTTGAGTCAAGAAGTGAGGAAGACATCATTGAAGAAGAATACAATAAACTCAAACAGAGCAATAAGTTCCACAAGATAATGGAAAATATGATTGGCGAAGATAAAGAGAAATACTTTCTCCATCTAGTGTCCACTGGCATAAAGTTACCTAAGGATTATGATGTGGAACAACTAAAAGAAAATGTGGTGCTAACTCCTATATCTATTCTCGCCAAACAACTCACCTTGATGCAAACAGAGCTTACAACTCTCATAAAGGAGAATGCTAAACCCAAGATGAAATACTCTTTCGACTTCATTTGTCCATTTCCTTTTGACAAGAGTATTACTATGGTCTCGTTTCCTCCTAACATGCCAAGACCAAAATATGAAAAATATACTAGAGAGATTGATCCCCATGACCATGTAACAAAATTCTATTCTTTGAGCATAGAATACATGCATGAACCTACATACCTCATGCGACTCTTTCCTGGAAGTCTAGGAGGAAACACCATGGAGTGGTTCTCAAAGCTTACACCTAAGGTAAACAATTTTGAGGAGTTAATTCAACAATTTATCCAACATTACTCCTATAATATACAACATTATGTGACTATGATAGATCTATGCAAAACTAAACAAAAGACTGGTGAATCCTTTACACACTTTCTACAAAGGTGGAGGAAAATCTTTGCACGGTATTCAAGAGCTATTCCTAAATCTGAAAAGATGGAAATCTTTGTTAATAACTTGGTACCTGAGTTTAACTATGCATTACAAATGCAAGACTCTCCTAGCTTCGATAGGATGATCAAAAATGCCATCTGTATCAAAGAAGTCATGGTTAAAAAGGGAGAAATCACTCTTCAAGAGTGAAAACAAATCTACCAACTCCAACTCCAAGCCTAAATGGTGGAAACAGAAAAAAAATGTTGTCAATGATGGAGTAGTAGACACATCCAATGTTGGTCCTAAACCTAAGGTGTTCAATCTAACTAACAACATGCAAGCAAGCAAACATGCCAAGGTAATGACCCCCATACCCAAAGAAAATAATGATAATAGGAAAGGTCGGCCATGGAATTTAAAGCCTTAGAGAACATTCACTCCATAGGGAGAGCCTCTTGAAACTATTTTGAAGACACTATTAGAAAACAAAGTTCTCACAATCCCAGATTCTAAACCATGGGAGCAAGAGTTTAAACCAAGATGGTGGGATGACAATTCTTATTGCGTCCTTCACAAAACCAAAGGACATAAGAATAACAACTATCTTAAACTCAAACATGTTATCCAAGACCTTATTGCAGGAGGCAAGATCAAGGTGGAAGCACACACCACTAACGAAGATCATGCAACATTTAACCAACCGTTCCCTAATTAAGAGAAAAGGGAAGCATCCAAAGGAAAAGGACATGAGGTGAACTACACCTACTCTAAAAATGATAATGTGATCAACATACTAGACATTAAAACTAAATCAATTAATGTGGTCACAATCAAAAGTGTTAAAGACACATCTTTCCAATTGAATGCAGTGACTCAGATCCAAGCACAAGTCATGATCAAAGGACCTAATTCTAGATCCAAAATAGCATCAAAGGTTCATATTGTTACTATTCCTAAACCAAAAGAAAAAAAAATGGTTACTATTCTTGTAGAAAAGTATGACTTGGTGGACCAATTGCAACGAACCTCTGCTAAAATTTCCATTTTTGAGTTGCTTAAAATCTCCACAGTGCATAGGGAAATTCCTGAACAAGCCCTACATGCCACAAATGTACCAAAGGACCTTGATATAGAAAAATTCCAAGCGATGTTTAATCACATCTCCGCACCACATTACCTCTCTTTTTCAGAAGAATATGATAAATCATTGACACATCCACATAATCAACCCCTTCATATTGAATTTCTCATTCACAAATCATGTGTTAGACACGTATTGATAAATGGAGGAATGTGATTGAATATTTGTACCCTTAATCTAATTGTAGACACCTAAAATTGACTAGGTGTATCTCAAGCATTCCAAATGCTGAATCTCAGCTAAATGCCTTAAAATGTCATCTCAATGCAAAACAAATGGATCAAATCAAATTAAAAAGATCAAATAATTAAATTCAAGCCTAAAGGGATTAATCAAATTATGCAATTGATTTTTCAATTGTATAGTTCAAATCAAAAAGATTAAATTCAACCCAATCACCCTTCCATGGCTAATTTAATTAAATGATGGAGTTATTTAATTCCTAATATCTTTGAGACAACCAATCAACTTTCCCTCCATTTGAAAACACCTCAAAGCTTTTGACTTAACCAAACTTTGATCATGATCAACTCACTCTACCCCGTACCCTTGGGAAAATGCTATAAATACAAGCCATTTCCTTTGTGTTTGGGATCCAAGAATTTTAAGAGCAAAAGAATCCTTACTATAGGCATATTGAGAGCATTTTATAGAATTGGAGAGCTTTTGAGAGAATTTCAGAATTTGCATAGGATTTTAGCATATCATGTTTAGGAGCATTTGTTGTTTTCTAACATATCTTGGACCATTTTGAGTATTTTGAGCATTCTAGCTAGATTTGAACATTCATTTTTCATTCATATCTCATTCTAGGATTGTCCTTGAGAGAGATTAAGCCTGAGAGATATCTTAACAAAGCTTGGATAGAGAACCATGAGATGCTATAGATTCTAGCTTCAATTCTTAAATTAATTTGTTTTATCTTTCCCTAGAATTGTTGCTCTTAATCTTAATTTCATGAAGGTGTATTTTCTTACATGCATAATGGCACCCATCGTAGGGCTTTAAGCCTCTCTACTAACATTTTTATCTTAAGATTTAGTGTGTTTTCTTTATTTTTGGTTTTTTTCTTGCAGAAAATAGGAGAAGAGCCATGTATGTGATGCTAAGAGCCGCTTGTGAACACAAAAATGCCGCCTACAGAGCCTGATTCATCTCCATCTTTCATTCAACTGCCACATTTTAGATAAAGTGCGCCACCTACCAGATAAATCATGCCACCTACTAGATAAAGTGCACCACCTGGGATTTTTCAACAGCCGCTTACAAGTAATCTCTGGCCACCTTTTACACTTTCTGTTCCGCCTGTTGATTTTAATTAGCCGCCTGTGATGTTTTAAGAGCCACATTTTAAGATTTAAAAGCTATGTATAAAGTTGTAATTTACACTTAGTAACATTTGATAGCTGCCTTTTAGCTGTTAAATGTTGTGTAATTGCTTTTGTTTTAAATCAGTTTTTGGTTAATTCTGTCACTATTGTAACTCTCCATATTTTCCTATCTTGCAGATGAAAAATCACCCAAAGGTGTAGAAACTAGAGAAGCGGATCTCAAAGCCTAGCAAAGAGGTAAGAATCAAAACCAAGAGTGATAAGGAAATACATACAAAAAATTTATTAGAGATTTTATTTGAGGAAGAACACTTGTATGATCATTACATTAAGGTGTTCTTTGCTTACAAATGAAAAATTTCCCACTCTCTAATTAATTTTTATGCTTACTTCTTTAAAGCTTTAATTGATAAATCGTTCACTAAAAGATCTTTTAGGAGGTATTTTGTCATTTGATTTTTTCCAAGTTTCCTTCACTTTGCGTTGCTTTGTGCTAACTAACTTGTTGGAGGAGACGGAATGGGAACGATCGCCACTAGATGAGTAAAAACAAGTCAAATACTCAAAAATGTGCCTAGCCTTGCTAGCTTCAAAATTAGGTACTTATCTAATCAAGCTTACATTACTTAACTTGTGGCAATTCATTTTAATCTAGTATAAATAAGAACACCTTACTATTTTCTATTCAAACAAGACATCAGGTATATGCTCTCAACTTTTCAATGTTGATCAAAAAGACAAAAGTGTCAAGTTTGGGTAGTCAAAAGAAAGGAAGGATTAATTGAACCACACACTTCATTTCTAAGAACCTCCTTGTCAAGGGGTTTAAAATAAATAGATCAATTTGAGGTGTTTGGAACAAAGAAAAACAATAGGGATATGCTCTTCACTCTTTGAGTGAATCATATTCCCAAACTTATTGGACTGAGTTCAATTATTTCTTTTCATGAACATGCTAGCTAAATAGAGCTTTAGAGGGCCTGCCTCCCAAGAATTACCTTACAAGGATGGTGAGAGGGAACAACCCAAAGTGGGAGATATTTGGTTTTACCACAATATCGTCTGACCCACTATAAATAATGCACTTTTCCTTAATCAGAAAGTGACTAAAACTTGTGCAAGCCATCCTCGCTTCCTCTAGTAGTCCTTTGGGATTGTGCAAAATTGTACTTTTGTGCATGTGGGAAGCCCTCAAAGGGGTAAAGGATCTTTTCAACGTTTAGACCGGAATAGTTTGAGACCTCATAAAGTAGCAGACCTACCTTTGTAGAGCCATGATTAAAAGCCAAATTTGTTGATGCTAAGGTAGATTGCTTGGAAGACTTTCTTGTGCAAACATGTTCAAACATCCAAGAACATACACTTTTAGTGTGTTTTTAGGGATATGGTGCAAATTTTATGTGTGTTTTGAGTTTGTACTTCATTTTCATGCAAGAATATTTTTTGATAAATCTGGTCAAAGACCTTAAACTTTTAAACCCAAAAAATATCAATAAAATTGTTAAAATCAAATTTGATCAGTAAAGCACCGCGTGTCATCATTTCAAAGCCACCTAAAAACAAATCTGGGCTGCTTGTCAGTCGTAAAATGTTGCTTAACAACATTAAAGAACTATGTATTAACTGGAAAGAGCCACGCAAGAATATTTCAAAACTGCCTGTCAATAGACAAATGCCGCCTGCCAATTGCAGAGCGCCACGTACAGGTTTTCCAGTGACCGCATGTTAATAGTTAAAGGCCGCCTACACATAGGTAAGAGCCACCCAGAATTTTAAAAGGGCAAACAGTGGGTATCTGCCAAAAGATTGAAAACAAAAAGGTCTAATTTTTGGATACCTGTTTGGACATTCTACCACTGTGGATACCTAACTTGATCAGAATCTTCCATTATTGGGCATTTTGCAAATTTATGCACGGATTGGTCATTAAAGCGAGTTTGAAACCTAAGGTCTTTATTTGACATATGTTAATGTCAATTTTTACTCGATCCCATTACATCAAGGCTACCCTACAACCAGATGGATCTTATCTGAGACAAGAGTGTCCCTTTTTGGGTGATCCTTTTTCTGCAAGACCCTTACATGAACCCATCAAAGAAACAAAACCAAGGATGTCTTTTCTGTTTGGTCATATAGATCCCGATCAGATTAATCATGTAAACAAGGATATGAAAAAACAAGGAAATGTTGATCCTAACAACAAAGGATCCAACAAAAATACCAACGGAGGGACAAACATGGATCCTAACAATCAAGGGATGAACAATACCAACAACAAGGGAAATATGGACCCTAATGATGAGGAGATAAATGATGAAAAGGTTACTAAGGCTATGCAAAGCCCTTTGTTTATGAAACTCATGGAAATGGTGTTGGAAAAAGACAAAGAGAAGTACTTCCTAGACCTAGCACAAACGGGTCTCAAGCTTCCACATGATTATGATTTCACCAAACTCATACAAGAAGAAGCATAGGCTAACCCCATTGATATCATGAACAAACAATTCCAACTTTTACAGATGCAATTGGACACATTAAAACAAAGTGGGGCTCCTAAACCTTTTTCTATTGAATCCTTGTGTCCATTCCCATTCGACAAGTCTTTAGTCATGATACCATTTCCAACAAATGCTATTTATCTGAAATATGATAAATATGAAAGAACATCTGACCCTCAAGATCACTTAAGGGAATTTTGTGCCCTAAGTGTAGAGTTCATGCATGACACAACTTACCTTATGAGGTTATTTCCTAGAAGTTTGAGAGGTATGGCAATGGAGTGGTTTTCAAAGTTACCCTCCGGTATTAGAACCTTTGAGGAATTGGCCTCTAAATTTGTAACTCACTATTCTTATAACATCAAACATGAGGTTACAATGCTTAATCTATGCAACACAAAGAAAAGAGAGGGAGAGGGATTCCTATTTTTCCTACAATGATGGAGAGCGATATTTTCTAGATACCCTCAAAGTGTACCCAAAAAGGAAAAGATGGATATTTTTGCAAATAGCTTGAAGCATGAAATGAACTATCGATTAAGGCTACAATGTCCTAGATCATTCCAAGACTTAATTGAGAATGGGGTGACAATAGAAGAGGTATTGGTAAAAAGTGGAGAAATCAAACTCTATAAAGATAACAAGAATAACAACAACAACAACAACAATACCTCCAACACCAATCAAAATCAGAATTTCAACAACAACAACAACAGTCGATATTGGACAAAGAATAAAAACAATAAAGGAGTGGTTAAAGATGGATTGGTGGAGGCTAATAATTTAAAGGCTATCCCTTTTAATCTCACTCAAAACTCAGCTCAAGCCAATAATGATAATCAAGCACCCAAATTGCCCTTCAACAACAACACTAATAACAACTTAGGGAATAATCAAGGGGCTCCTAAGTCTAAACCATTCTTTGCACCTACACCCAAAAGGACATTCACTACTTTGGGTGAGCCATTGGAAAATTCATTAAGGACACTTATTGAAAATAAACTTATCAATCTACCAAAGGCTCAACCATATGAACCTCACATCAAGACCAACTGGTGGAATGAGAACAACCATTGTGACTATCATCAAAATAGGGGACATAAGACCAATGATTTCCTATGTCTCAAACATGTGGTAAAAGATCTTAGAGATAGCGGTGTGATAATCATGGATAGAAAACAAACTAATGAAGATCACACAGCCTTTAAAACTCCTTTTTACAAGCATGAAAAGGGAGAATCTTCTAATTCCAACAATGTTGTAAATAATACAAATAATGCAAAAGGCAGTCATAATGTTAACTTTTCTCATACTTATGACAATACCATAAATGTTTTTGTGGTTAAAGACCAACCTATTCAAGGGTCTGCTAATGCCATCACAAGGGGTCAAGCCTCAGAGATTACCTTACAATTGGTTACTCCTATTACTATTGGTCCTAAGAAACCAACTATTTTGGCTAAACAAACACCACCCACTACAAAGCCTTATAGTTTGGTGGATCAATTGCAAAAGACTCCAGCCCAAATATCAATTTTGGAGTTGTTAAAATTATCTCCTAATCACAAGGAGATTCTAGAAAAATCCTTGTGTGAGACCACGGTTCCTATAAAATTGGAGGAAGAAAAATTCATAACATGGTAGGGCACCTCATAGCCCCTCATTGTCTTTCCTGTTCAGACCAAGATGACATGTCTATCACACATCCTCAAAACTTACCCTTGCATATAGAGGTATTTATCCAAAGAAATAGGGTTAAGACAGTTCTCATAGATGGTGGAGCTGGTCTAAATATTTTCACTTTAAACCTTGTCAAGTCATTAGGTTTATCCGAGTCTTTCATTGATCCAAAGAAGAAAATAACTATTAAGGCTTATGATGAAGAGGAAAGATCTTCAAAGGGTATGATCGTTCTACCAATTCAAGTGGGACCTATCAAAAAGGATACTATATGTCAGGTCCTTGACATGAAATTGACCTACAACATCCTACTAGGGAGGCCTTGGATACACAAGATGCAAGCAGTACCTTCTACATATCACCAATGCATAAAATTTCCCTACCTAGGGGAGGAGATCACAATTGGAGGAGATTCAAACCCGTTCCAATATTGTAATACTTTAAAGCCAAGTCATGAATTGTATATTCCTAATAATAGGGAAAGAGTTATCCTTGACATTACCATTGAAGAGGCCAAAGAGGAGAAGTCAGAACCAACATCAAAAGTCACATTTACTCCTAACCCTATTCAAACTAACTCAACTACATCGACTAAGGGAAAAGAAAAGATGAGTTATGAGGGTTCAAATTCAAAGGATACTTTAGTTTAGACTTCAACATTAAGATTGGAATATTCTAAACCCACTAAGGAAGAAAGAGAACAAACTAAGAAGGATCACTCTAAAAAGATGAGAGACCTAATGCATCAATTTGAGAAATAATGCAAAATTAACTCAAAAAGAGTAGGGGAATATTCCTTTTCCCTCTTTGATTTACCTACATCTCCAAGAACACATGGGAAACCATCCAAATATCATCAACCTCATAATTAAAATTCCCATTTTGTGAGATAATTTGACAAACAAGAAATAGACAAAGAAGATGATGAGGTATTACAATGGCTCTATAAAGATGATGATAATTCAGATAATTCCAATGAAAGGGTGCAACATATCAATATCCAAACTGATCAATATGGCAAATGATTTGATATCATGAAGAAAATGGGGTATAAGGGAAGAGGAACCTTAGGATTTTGACATAGAGGGTTGTTAGAACCTATTGAACTAGTTTGGAGAGCCAAAGAGGAGAAAGCCGACATAGGCTATCAACATAAAGGAGAAAGTTCAAGTCCCATGCATGATTTTTATGCACATATTCATATGGTAGGTTTTGAAAGTGAAGATGACTCTAGAGATTATGAGTGGGATTATTTTTCTGAATAATCTTGTCATGACATACAGGTTGATACCATTTACACTTATGCAACTCCTCCTAAAGTTGAGAATGAAGAACATATGGCTCAAAGTTTGAATTCAACTCAAACATCAAATGAACCTCAACAAGTCAACATAGAACAAGCACCTCCTTTCACTCAATGGGTAGGTGAACCTTGGGTACCTTCATGGGTGGGAGATTATAACCTAGTGTTTAATCCACATGCTTTCTTTCTCATAGAAATATTAGAGGACTCTAATGAAGAGGATTTTGATCCTTCTACCATGGACCATCTTGAAGAGGCACATGTCATAGACCATGATGATACAATGTATGAACCATATAATGAATTCATGTCCCTAACTCCTTCAAATGAAATCCCATTCGATGAATATTTGTCCTTAATGCATCCTGAACTTATCGATTGGGATCTGTCTGAGTCAAATGACTTACTCTACTTCCCAAATGACAATTCAATGGCCTTGTACCTCAATGTAGTCAAACCCAATTCTTCCACCAATGAATTCACTTTGGACATGATGATAGGGGTAGGTGTTCAACCTCTTAATCCAAAAAATGAAGAGAAGATATACAAAAAAATGAGAAGGTCTAGTGGTGAAAACCACCATGTAGCAGTGCTAGACCCAAAAAAAGTAAAAATAAAGGATGTTTTCAAACGTGAAAACCCAACTGTGGCACCTAAGGGAGAGAGGTTGGACACCTTACTAGCCCACAAAGATGAAAGATCACCTATACTTATTGAACCCACAGAAAAGGTTAACATTGGAATAGAAAAGGATCCTAAATTCATTCACTTAGCAACATCTTTGATTCCTTGGGAGCGAGAAGAGTTCATCACATTATTTCAAGAAAAACAAATCAAATTTGCATGGTCATATGCTAACATGCCCAGGTTAGATCCAATTTTCACAATGCATCACTTAAATGTGAAACCAGGGGTTAAGCCCATAAAGTAGAAGTTGTGGAAAATGCATCCACATATAGCCCTATTAGTCAAAGCTGAATTGGAGAAATTGCTCAAGGCAGGATTTATAAGAGTAATAGCATATGCCAAATGGATCTCAAATATTGTAACAGTTACCAAACATGATAAAACTATAAGAGTTTGCACAGATTTCAGAGATTTAAACCTTGCTTGTCCAAAAGATTACTTTCCCTTACCTAGCATTGATGCTATTATAGATCTCATGGCAGGTCATTCAATGCTTTCACTTATGGATGGATTTAGTGGGTATAACCAAATTTGCATAGCATCTAAAGATCAAGAGAAGATAGGTTTTACATTCCCATGGGGTACTTTTTGTTGGAATGTAATGCCCTTCAGTCTTAAAAATACCGGAGCCACTTTTCAAAGAGCCATGACTACCATTTTCCATGACATGATGCACACCTTTATGGAAGATTATGTGGATGAAATTTTAGCTAATTTGCATAAAAGAAAAGATCATCTATCTATACTTGACAAGATTTTTACAAGGCTAGAAAAATTGAAGGTAAGACTTAACCCAAAGAAATGTGCTTTTGGGGTACAATCTGGAAAACTCCTAGGATACATTGTTTCAGCAAAAGGCATTGAAGTAGATCCTGAAAAGGTACAAGCAATAATGGATATGGACATTCCAAATAATATTAGTCAAATGAGGTCACTTCAAGGAAGACTTCAATCTATCAGAAGGTTCATTTCTCAATTGGCGGAAAAATGCCATTCTTTCACCAGATTACTACATAAAGCCTTTTCATTGTTGAAAACATACTTGATGAATCCACCTATATTAATGTCACCAATTCAAGGAAAACCTTTATTACTCTACATTTCAGAAATGGAAAGATCTTTAGGAGTCTTATTGGCATAAGAGGATGAGGAAGGAAAAGAAATAGCTATCTACTATTTGAGTAGAACCTTGATCAAATATGAGTTAAATTACAGCTTCATGGAAAGGGCTTGCCTAGTGGTGGTATTTGCCTCTCAAAAGTTAAGACACTATATGTCGTTGCATAAGATGAAACTAATAGCTAAAATTGATCCCTTGAAATAATTACTTAGAAAAATAGCTTTAACTGGAAGGATTGCGAAGTGGGTCATGGTACTTAGTGAATTTGACATTGAATATGTTGATAGGAAAGAAATCAAAGGTCAAGTTATAGCCGATCAATTGGCTGAAT
>MU228418.1:408178-445668 GCA_018584345.1 Thuja plicata | reverse complement strand
GGTCATGGTACTTAGTGAATTTGACATTGAATATGTTGATAGGAAAGAAATCAAAGGTCAAGTTATAGCCGATCAATTGGCTGAATATCCTCAAGAATCTACACATCCTATACAAGTGGAATTCCCAAATTCTGAAATTGTGAATGTCAAAGCTAAGACATGGACTCTATACTTTGATGGATCATATACCCAAAATGGCAGTGGAGTAGGCATTCGTTTGATTACACCAAAAGGTTACACAATCCAAAAATCTTACAAGTTATTGTTCCCTTGCACCAATAACATAGCCGAGTATGAAGCTTTGGTCATAGGAATCAAGACAGCTTTGGAATGGAATGTCACAAAATTACAAGTCTATGAGGACTCTCAATTAGTCATTAATCAAGTTAATGATGAATATAATACTAAGGATGAAAAAATATTACCTTACAAGAAACTGGTGGACAACTGGAAGAAGTACTTTTCTTTGATTACTTTTGCATAAATTCCAAGAGACAAGAATAGAGCAGCAGATGTAATGGCTACTTTGGCATCTTTACTTCAGTTACCTGATCAAAATGAAAAGTATGAGTTCTTGGTGGAAGAATTGGTGAAACCAACATTTGACCTACCTGATACCCAAATTATTGCCCTTTTACATGGACACAACTCTCCATGGTATGGATCCATCTATTCCTACCTCAAAAATCAAACCCTACATATGAACTAAACCCGCACCCAAAAGTGAAATTTCATAAGACAAGTTACCCGTTATACTATCCTTTCTGACACATTGTATCGTAAAGGTATCGACGGAACACTCCTAAGATGTCTAGAGGAAGATGAATCAAAATTAGCTTTAAAAGATGTCCACAAGGGGGTTTGTGGGTCACATTCAAATGGTTTAAACCTAGCTAAGAAAATCTTATGTATGGGGTACTTTTGGAAAACCTTAAAAAGAGATTCTTGTCAATATGTTAAAGTTTGCAGGAAATGTCAATACCATGGAAACTTGATTCATGCACCAACATAAGAATTACACCCTTTTGTCACACTGTGGCCATTATATCAATGGGGTTTTGACTTGATTGACATGATTTATCCACCTTCTTCAAATGGACACAAGTATATAATCACAGCGACTGAATACTTTACTAAATGGGTTGAAGTTGTCCCTTTATCAACTGCAACAGGAAATCAAATTTCCATGTTTATCCTAAAACATATCATTTGAAGATATGGCATTCCTCATGCCATCATCACAAATAATGGAAAATAGTTTAACAGCAAAGATATTGATGAACTTTGTGACACATTCCATATTACACATCACTCTTCATCCATTTACTATCCCCAAGGTAATAGACAAGTAGAAGCCACCAACAAGAACATCCTTAAAATCCTTAAGAGATCCATTGGAAAATCAGGAAAGGATTGGCACCTTCAAATCAATCCAACATTATGGGACTATAGGACTAGTATTTGAACCCCGACAGGAGCTACACCTTTTTCTTTGGTTTATGGGGCCGAAGCTATTCTTCCTTTAGAAGTTGAAATACCATCCCTCAGAGTTTCATTGCATGGATTAATAATGGATAAGGATTATAGAGTTGCCCACCTTCAACAATTGGAATTTTTGGAGGAACATCAAACTCAAGCCTATGATCATTTGAACGTGTATCAGAATCAAATTTCCAGGAACTATAACAAGCATATCAAGCCAAGAAACTTTCAAAAAATCAGAGAAAATCCAAAAAAATTAGGCTGATAGAGGAAAGAAAGGAAAGTGGGAAGCAAATTGGCTTGGTCCTTTTTTTATTTTTTCTTCATTTGGAATGGGGACCTACAAATTAGCTGATTGTGATGGTGATGAATTGCTAGAACCTATCAATAGCATTCATCTTGAGAGGTTCAACACCTGATTCAGAGGAAAGAGTATCAAAATAAAGAGTATAAGTTGAGAGTATCAGATGAGTCAAGCATCACCCTTGTACATGGGAAAATTCAAAAATACCAAAAAAAGGAGAAAAGATCAAAAATACCAAAAAATTAAGAAAATTCAAAAAGCCAAAAACATTTGAAAAAGATAAAAAAGTGCCTTGGTGAAAACCTAGCAATAGGTACCTTGGTAGACAAAAAAAAAATAAAAAAGAGAAAAAGAGCAATAATCCCAAGAGGTGAAAACCTGGAAACAGGCACCTTTTGTCCCTTAGGTGTTTCCCAGTTGCATTTGTACATATTGCAGTTTCCTCATCTCACTTGTCCATATCCTCATTGCATCCATCATTTGTGCATTGCCCTAATAAAGTCTCAGACCTACATTTTGTCACATTCAAGGTTCAGTTTCCCTAAGTTTCATATTGATCACATTTATCACTTGGGGGCACACATCATAGATTTTGGTACCAAATGGACTCAATAGTGCAACATGTTGGTCACACATCAGAAGTAGATTTTCAGATTTAGGAGAGACATTTTGGAACCTTTGATGAATGTCATTGTTCAACCTGAAACACTTTGATCACATAACATGATCCTTGAATCTCATTGCCTTATTTTATCAAGATTAAAAATTGACACTCCTTAAATGATCAGATTGTCTAGAATTCTTATTTGAAAATATTGATACATTTCACAAACACTTGGAATTTTTGATGAGTTTTTCATTGAATTTTTCAAGTCATGTTCTTTTTACTTAATCAATGATGTTTCGACTAGATTGGCAATGATAAGAGACATGATGTTTTATTAAGCTTTCGAGTGACTATTTTGAGGAAGATTATTTAAATTGTGTGAATTCATCTAAAGACATGGTCATCAAAGAACCATAGAGGACATTCATAGGGGATGGAGGGTTAACCTTTGTTTGTTTATGCAAAAGGATACCTTGGTTATTTAGATTTTCCATATCTTAATACCAACATCCACTTGCAACATTGAATCCAATTAAACCGGTATTCATCATACTTGGTTTCGTAGAAGGGGTTACCACACGAAGGGAAATTCATATTCATATTCTTATGGTCATAGTAGCACCAGTAAGGATTGTATCGACTCCTAGTTCCACAATGCTCTATGATGAAAATATATCTCAGTTTGCATTTCTTTCAAAAACCTCAAGGACAATTAGTTGCATCTTCATGTTAGATTAATTACATTTTGCCTATTAGATTAATTGCATTTTGCATGTTAGATTAGTTGAATTTTGAATGTTAGATTAGTTGCATGTTTCTTTTTAGCTTAAATGCATTCTCCAAAGCTTAGTTCTCAAGTGGCTTGTCTTTCTACCCATTTTCCAAGTTCAAGGGGGGGATAAAAGTTGACAATACTTCATCAAATTTAATGGTTTCAAGTCATTTAACATGAGATTTTCCTTTGCATTCATCATCATTAGTCATTATTCATTATATATTCATGTCAAGAGAAAAAAAAGAAAAATGAACTTTAATCATTATTCATTTATCCATATCATCATTTAGAACTGCATATCATAAGTGAAATTGGATACATCCAAAAATAGAAAGATAGTTGCATTTCATTTATCATAGCACTAAGTATTGCATTCATTGCATTGCATAATCCATACATGGTTAAATCAGAAAAAACATATAGAGATAAAAATTGCATTAACATCATTTGTATCCATTTATCTATGTCCAACTCTAAGACATTTGCATCCATAGCACAATAGAATTAAATGCATCATAGAAACATGTAGATATGCATAAAAGGAAATCTCATTACATCATCAAAGGAGGAATCAAAGATCATCATAGATAAATGTCCATCATCAATGTCTATAAAATAGTACATCAAAGGTACATCAATACAATGGTCCATACATCAAAGTCCTGAACAAAAATACATATGATACATCATCAATGCTATATATCATGGGTCCAAATCTATCTCATGACCTAGCAGGGGCACCTAATCCATCTCCAGCTAAACATGTTCCTGAACCCCCTGCACCATCAAGATCCTTGTCACCTACTCTATCCTATGCACTAGGAGGTGTGTGACTCATGCTTGCACTGGTAGGTAACTCAGCCAGAGTAGCTAGAAACTGCTACAACATAGTCATAACCTAATCAAATCTAGCTATCACTGCAGGCATCCCTACCTATAAACCCTGAACATCCTACACTATATCATCCATAATGGGAGGAACTGGAGGTGCCTATGATGCTGTAGGAGCCTATGGTGCCTAAGGCACTAAGGGTACCTGAGGTATCACTTGTGACGTACTGACCTATGGGTCCACCTATGGTATATGTCCCTAAACTAGAACCTGTCTGGCCACCTGGACACATCTATGCTTGTGTGTGGCCCAATCTACATCCACTCTCAAAGGAGCCTGACCCTGGGGTACCTATACTCCTACTCACCTCTGCCTAGGCTATCTGAATCCACCACATCGGCCTCTCACATGACCACCTCTCATCCGAGGTCCAGCTTCTCTCTGTACCCAAGGTGCCCTAGGTACTCTCTGAACTCTACACCTGTGTGGTCTGTCACCATGGTCCCCATCATCACCATCATCTCCATCATCATCAGAAAGCTTATCAACATCAGGAATGGGCTCTGTTAGATCAGTAAATTGCATGAACCAATGTCACAAGAACCAGTCACGATACTCCGCTGACATCCGTGCATCTGCAACCTGTGGCATCATATCCCAAACCCCATATCTGAGCTGATCTATCTGCAAACAAGCTGACTGGTAGTCAACCTATGCTCCCCACATCGATCTCTCAGCCTGTACTCTACCATAAAGTGCCATACCATGTGGCATATCCTACATCCAGCCAAACTGACAGAGTACTCTCCCACAACAAAATCTCTCAATGACCAATAGTGATCAGCCTATCATCCATCAAGATGAAAACATATATGGTAACTCATCATCATATTCCTGCCACCTCTCACACTATAGATATGGCCTCCATACTACCTAATCAATATCATCGATAGTACATCTCCAAAAATTGACCATGCCTAGACAATGTTGGACAACCATGTCATCATATAGAAATGCATACGGATAACCACGACCCCATACTTTCACTGCGACTAGCCTTGTAATAGGTAGATTCTCCCATGTCCATAACTGTAATAATACTGCACCTGTAGAAATAGCTGCACTACGTCGATATACAATCTCATGAAGATCATGATACAACTAAGCCAAAATACAAGAACCCCAATCCAATCTTTGTGGATGTGCAATCAAGTCCTCTAAAATCCAACCCCATTCAACTGTGAAACTACGACCTCTCCTATCTGGTAAAAGTAATCCCCCAATCACAGCTCCTAATAACACTGGTAAAGTGGGAAATGAGGCAAATTGTGGCCAACTAATGCAATCATCAGCAATGGTGTTATCTCCAAACACCTGTCTGCATACACTACTATCATACACTGAATCATAGTACACTTGCTCTCCATGAGTTGAGATCCTCAATAATCTATATACATCTTCTGGAGTAATAGTCATCTCGCCCAGAGCTAAATGAAAGGTATTATGGTCAGAGTGCCATCGCTCTACCATAGCTGTCAAAAAACCTCGGTTCAACTGAAATTGAGGGAGATCTAATAGGAAACTAAGTCCACATGTCTCAATCATACACCACTCAGGAGGCGTAAGCTCATCTACTAAATCAAAAAATCCATAACACTACACCCCATACCTGCAACTTGCGGTAATGCTTCTAGATTTTGAAACAAAGTGCATCATGTTAGTTTTTCTCTTGGTGAACCATTCTAAGTCAATCACAAAACATTAAATCTATCTTTGCTCTAACTTGAATGTATCAACTTATTGCTCCCAACCTCTCTATCGTGAGACACAAGGACAATTTGTAATCATTTTTAATCATATCTAATTCACCTATCAAACATTCATCATTATGACTTTTCTAATATCCTAAACACTACGTGACATTCTGGATGAACATTTTTTAGCTTAGAAACTAATTGGGTCATCTGGATGGTCAATCACACTGAGTTCATCTATTTCCTATATCAAATTTCCAATTTTATGGTAGGCAGCACTTACTTTTGTGTACGCGGCTTTTTAAGCCCCGTGACTTTTTAATCTTTAAAAGTGGCTCTTTACCACTCGAAGATGATGCTTAAGAAATTAGGCAGTCTTTTACATGCCTACGCGGCTTTTCACACCTCATACGCGGGCTTTAAAAACTAGGGTTTTTCTAGGCGGCACAATACTATTTGAGCGACAATTTTACCTTAGCTCCTACGCGACTAAGGATTGCACATACATGGATTTTCATAGCGCAAACACGTCTTTTCTCTGCCCTACATGACATTTTACCTATCCGATGTGGTATTTTGCTAAAACTTTCCTAGAAAGAAATAAAAACATTTAAATGCTATTTTAAGAGCAATAAATGCACTAAGAGAGTTCAAACCACTCACCGGAGGCCCATAGTTAGGAGGTCTCTGATATTTGCGTGCTCGCTCAAACCTGTGCTCTTGAATGGGGACCACCATCGCTGTCAATGGTTAGAGGCTCAGAGCAAAATATCAATAGTATAAAGTGAAAATAAATAGTAAATTTGGGTTTTTCAACCTATTTAAGCTATTTTAACCTATTTTATGAGATTTTTCACCCAGTCAAACCTAATCTGCATATTCTGCATACTAGGGCATTTGTTTGACATATTTCCAAACTTCATTGTTTATCGAAAATGCACTCATCTTGGATCTATCCTATCAGCATTGTTCATCAATAACTTTTACCTCCGATCAATATGATTTCATTTCCGAGGGGGCATCATCATATCATCTAACTAGGGTTTCTGCATCATATCTTGTATCAAATTTGTGGCATTAAAATTTCAAAATTTATCAATCAGAGTTTCATATTGGATTTTCATATCAGAGTTTCATATCAGAGTTTCATATCAGGGTTTCATATCAGGGTTTCATATCAGATTTTCATATCAGGGTTTCATATCAGATTTTCATATCAGAGTTTCATATCAATTTTTCATATCAAGATTTCATATTAGGGTTTCATATCAGGTTTTCATATCAATCAAATCAGCTCATCAGCATCGAATCAACAACTAGGACAATCAAGCTTTCTTTGAATCAATGCACTTCACACATCAATTCAAAGAGGGGCATTTGTAGACACCTAAAATTGACCAAGTGTATCTCAAGAATTCCAAATTGCAAATCTCAGCTAAATGCCTTAAAATGTCATCTCAATGCAAAACAAATGGATCAAATCAAATTAAAAAGATCAAATAATCATGAAATCAAATAATTAAATTCAAGCCTAAAGGGATTAATCAAATTATGCAATTGATTTTTCAATTGTATAGTTCAAAACAAAAAGATTAATTCCAACCCAATCACCCTTCCATGGCTAATTTAATTAAATGATGGAGTTATTTAATTTCTAATATCTTTGAGACAACTAACCAACTTTCCCTCCATTTGAAAACACCTCAAAGCTTTTGACTTAACCAAACTTTGATCATGATCAACTCACTCTAACCCCTACCCTTGGGAAAATGCTATAAATACAAGCCATTTCCTTTATGTTTTGGATCCAAAAATTTCAAGGGAAAAAGAATCCTTACTATAGGCATATTGAGAGCATTTGATAGCATTGGAGAGCTTTTGAGAGAATTTACGTCATTAACAAAACTTCTGGTATCACCAAGTTCCTATGGAAAACATTCCTCATTATTCACACCTACTGCATTTCAAATTCCAAAAATACATAAAGAAACTGGCATGGTTAAGGCATCCACATCTTCTTTAGATAACACAAAAGAACATGCAGTCTTGGCCTAGATTTACAAGAGAGAACCAACAGAAGCTGAGGTAAAACATGTGGAAATATCCCTGAAGAAGTATGGAAAAGGATATGATCTCCTCAAAAAAATGGGATATAAAGGAAAAGGACCTTTAGACAACAAAGGAAAAGGACTCATTGAACCTGTACAGATGGAATTCAGGGGTACCAAAGATAAAATAGGGCTAGGCTTCAATAATAAATCTGAAGACCCTTCTTTGGGGGATAGTCCAATTTCTAAATAAAGGGAGTGATGAAACAGAAGAAATAGAGCTGGAACCATGGGCCTATGAAATATTATTACACATTGGCCTGGAGAATCCTGAATATCAAGGAGAGCACTATGTACCAAGCTTTGAAGTACCACAAGATCTTCGCATACCTTTATTAGCACAAACTCCTATTCAAGAGGTAGAAGAAACAACAAAGGACAATCCAGCAATACCATTAATAGAAATGACTACTGAGAGCACATCCTGACAATAGGATTCACATCCTAACTGGGGGTAGTTAGTCACAATTTAACATGTCCTTGATTTACCACACTTTGATCTACAAGTGGCTCATAGGGTACACCAGGTAACTATTTTTGAATTCTTAAATAGGTTCGATGACAAAGTAACTGACTCTCATGATTATGAGTGGGATGAGATATCTATCGCCACAAAGGACATTGAAATAGATGTAATTCACATGTTTCCAGCTACATCGGCACACCAAAAACATTCTAACACCACTCCTAATAGTATTGATGTTCCTGAAGTAGAGGAAGAAACTGGTGTTCTCTTAGGTCTAGAAGAAACTCAGAGGTGACAAGCTAGGAGCCTCCTCCTACAAAGAGATGAAGAAGAAGAATACTCAACTGATGAGTCACTAGAGTTTGGTCCACATATAACTAAAAATGACCCTTTTAATGCTGATCTAACTCTTATTGATCTAAACATCAAATAGATTAACTTAACAGAACATGTCATGTCAGTTAATAGTCTTGACATAGACGTGATGCTGTCCTTCCCAAAGTCTGACTTCTTGCCTTTAATAAACCCAAACCTATTTGATTGGATTAATGTGGATCCTACTCCTATCCTTGACTTTCCCAATGAATACACTTTGGCTTGCTATCTAAATTCTTCTGAACCTTACCCTTCTTCCACCAGTGCAAGGAGAGTGAACATGTCACAGGAGGATATCAAGTTTCTTAGTCAAAAATTGAAAAATAAAAAGAAAAAGAGAATTGACTATGAAAAATACATTATGGCAGTGTCAGATTCTAAAATAGTAAAAAAAAGGATGTATCTAATGGTGAAAACCTCTCAGAGGTGCCAAAGGATGAGATTCTTGATATCCTCCCTGAGCACTTTCAAGAAAGATCTTCAGTACTGATAGAACTAGTTAACTTGGGCATAGTTGAAGATCCTCAAATATTACACGTAGCACAATCTTTGTCAGAAGAGGAAAAGGTACAGTTCACTGAGTTCCTAAAAGGGAAGAAGATCAACTTTGCATGGCCTTATATAGATATGCCTGGGCTAGATCCTAATTTGATAATGCGCCATTTATCTATAGCTCCTAGGATTAAACACGTGAAATAGAAAATAAAAGATGCATCCTCATGTTGCATTACTTGTAAAAGGGGAGCAAGAGAAATTATTAAAAGCTGGATTCATCAGAGTCATTGCTTACGCAAGATGGATGTCTAATGTGGTCCCAGTGTCTAAATTTGATAAATCTATCAGGACATGTATAGACTTCAGAGACTTAAACAAGGCATGTCCTAAGGATGAATTACCACTACCTAATATTGATATGATCATAGACCTCACAGTAGGCTATCAAATGTATTGACTAACGGATGGGTTCTTAGGCTATAATTAGATTAAAATTGCCCCTGAAGATCAAGAGAAGACTGCATTTACTTGCGGATGAGGCACATTCTACTAGAAGGTCATGCCATTTGGGTTAAATAATTTAGGTGCTACATATAAAAGAGAAATGACCACTATATTCCATGATATGATGCATAAAAACATGGAGGATTATGTGGATGACTATTGGAAATACAATAATGGGAAAGCAAGATACTGAGAGGGGGGTGTTGGTTGTATTCCTTGTTCTGGTCTGTTTGCAAAATTTTTGTGATCCTCATGCTCTTTTCTTTCCTAAAGTTGGAAGTCTCTCATTTTCTTGTAACTTCCCAGTTGAAATTTTAGGTCTTCAAGTCAAAATCTCTATGAAAATGCAAAACCTAGAAACCCTAGGTCTTGTTTTATAGGCCAAAATGAGAAAAAACCCTAAGATGTTTATCATACTTCTATTTTGGCATTACCTTTTTTAAAATCACTTAAGTCAGGTGTTTTAAGCCATGGTCACCTAGTCACATGATCCTTATCGCATATTCCTTTTTATCTTGAGACTTTGAAATTGGCTTATGTTAGGATGTCTCTCAAAGAATTGTAATATTCCTTTTATTTCATGAGACTTGGCAGAGCCCTTCATGTCGCGTAGTCTCCAAATAAGAAATATGTCAGCAATCAATAAATGGGCCCATAGATGAGTCCCAGTGTTGCATAAAAAGGCCAGTAGTTAGTAATTTGTTGTGAGACTTGGCGATTTCTTCAGTCGCATGATCTCTGAATTAGCCTGCAGTTAAAGCTCATGTCCCACAGTCTCTAGAAGGGATGATGGTTAAGGAAAAGATGCTGAGAATTCACGACTAACCACATACAGTTTGAGATATAACACAGTCAGGTTGTCACAGAATTAAAATGTTGAGTCAGTTCTCAATTCAGTGATTCAGAGACAAGTGATAGAAAGAGATACATTTCCAAAGGTCAGAGGATTAAGAATCATGTTGCGTAGTCTCCCAAAGGAAAAGGATCATCTAGCGATTAAGAGACTAAAGGTAAAAGTGCTTTATTGTCGTGTAGTCTCTAAATTGATATAAAAGTATTAAAAATAATCAGTGATTTAGCGGGGCTGTCAGATGTAATGATAAAAAGATCAAACAGTGGTCGTGAAGTCTCTGATCAAAAAGGCTTAAAGGTAAAAGTGCCCGAGACTTAAAAGTAAATGTTTGTCGCATTGTCTCTGAATTAAAATCAAAAGTCAATATTCATCTCATTGTCTCAGAAACATTTGTCACTTAACATTGTATTCAGTGATTAAGTGACCAAGGGTAGTCGTGGGGTCTCATAAGGAAAAGAAACATTCAGCAACTTGGAGATAACCATAAAAGCTAAAAGTAACTATTAGTCTCGGAGTCTCCAAGCAAAATGTGAGTTAGATTTTTCATCCGGTGACTTTGATTTCTTCGGTCGCATGATCACTAGAAATAAACTATGGTTAACCAAGATAGAGAAAAAACATGGTCGCTTGGTCTCCAAAAGAGTTAAGGGTTAAAGAGTTGGGTCAGTGACAAAGAGATAATACACAGTCATGTAGTCGCTCAATATGAATTTTTAGAAAAGGCGGCAGTTGCTGACATGACAACATGAATCATTCAGCGTCCAATGAAAATATAGAATATTGATTGATGAATAAAAAGGGTAGCTGAGATGTATGATAGAGAGCCAATCACATATAGACATGTCATCACCTTCAAATTTTATAAGGTTTTTCTAAAGATACACATATATGAATTTTATTTCCTATCACACTCATGAACTACGACTAGGTTTTCAATCAATTCCACAGCATGCTGAATTAAATACAAAATTTATGATTTTTCAAATGATGAGCCATGTACTTGAAATAGTTACCATAAAGAGTTGATTGAAGGTTCATTTTCTAACTTATCTTTCTTTCATAATTACAGAGCAAAGGAGTGCTAGGTTTTCTGAGTTCAGAGAATAAATTGGATAAGTTACAGAGTACTCAATTGATTAAAAGCCTTTGAATTTCTGAGAATAATGCACAGAGAAGTCAAGTGAGCATTGAGAGGAGATTTGCTTCAATATCGGTAAGAAAAAGGAGATTGAAACAAAGAAAATAGGAGTAGAGCAGTCAGTGTGGCTTCTACCAGTGGGAGAAGCGAAGAGATAGATGAAGATGCTAATGGGCTGTGGAATTACTCTGATGAATTCCTCAGATTGCTGCTGGGTTCAACTCAGAACAAGAGGGAAAATGCTAGTGTGCTTACTGATGACTACTACGATATCAGGGATGCTGATACTCTTGGAACAATAGGTTTTTCCCTCTTTAACTAATTTTATAAAAAAATTGATAAAGTCATCCCAATTTCAAACCCTTGGACCTATGGTTTGGCTATGTTAATTGTCCATGACCTCTACATAGATGTAGATTTGTTCTTAGGCCTTGCCAGTCATTATGATGTCTTGTTTAAAACAATTAAGAGGAATAATGGCACTACATTTCTCATCGTGAATAGAAATTCATTTATGCAATCTTTTGGCTTGTATAGTACCATGTCCATGAAAATTAACATTACTAGGAAACAAGAGAGGTATAACTTAAAGCCTGGTATTGCTAGGGGACAATTGCAGAAGCACATGCTCAAGGAGGTAAGAAACCATCTTGCTCCTATATCTGGGACAAGCCCTTATTACTTCAAGGACCTACATTTCTACATTAAGTACATTGCCTATGCCCTGTGTAGAGTGCGAGGGATAGATGGGGAAGCAGAAAAGATTAATGCTAGAATATTGATGATGGTGCTGGATCTACAAGAGGTGCATTCTAGCACTAGCTATGATTATACACAATATATCATTGATAAGATGCATGAAGGATTGGTAGCAACTCAGAAGAAGATAAAGGATCCTAAGGAGAAAGAACCCAGGTTCTTCCACTACTCCATCCTCATGCATCTCCTGTTACATTTTAATTTTGTGATCATGGATGTAAACAACTTGAGCCCTTAGAGGATTTTTCAAGACAGACCTAATCCCTTTCAGTTTTGGGTAAAAATTTCAAACTATACATCCAAGGACTGTGACTACTGTGCATTCCAGAATTGGATTGTATGTCCAATAATATAGAGCATGGGCATCAGCAGGACAAGGCTCCCAATTAAGATTATGCAACTACTAAGGCCTAATGAATATTTAGTTAAATGGGAGGGAGATCATAATTGGGGATATTTCTTCCCTAAAGAGAACTTTACCATAATAAGGGTATATGGATGTATACATGCACCCCATATCTTGCCTTACCATGTGCTATCAAGAGTTGTTGCCATGAAATTTATATGGCAGTTGTTATTAATAGATAATGAGCACTTTGCACCACACAGTAAGGGGACCTTAACCCCTAGAAAGTTTGAAATCTTCAATTTTACTATTGGTAAAGGTGCCATTGATTCAGTCAGCCAGTGGCAGGAAAGTTGTAGAATGGGGGCAGCCTCATATAGATACATTGTTCCTGAAGGTTTTATGGCAGGAGTCAGAAGGTTGTATACATCTAGAATCCCTAATACAAATGTCCATTGTGAATGTATTGAAGAAGATGCAACAAGAAATCTTCTTGATGACGATGAAATTAGGACAAGAAGGGAGAGGATCCAAGAATTACTGAAACTACATACACAAATCAAAATAAATGGATTGGATTTTGGAGGATTCTATCCTGATTTGTCATATTTTGACAGAATCAAAGCCATGATTGACAATTTTTATGTGCTTTGTGAACAGATTGAAAATGTTTTAGACAAGAAAGGAGCCCAAGAGCTAGATATTTTAGAGTCTGAATATGAAAGTTGTAGTGACAGTGACTATGCCCATCCATCTAGATGTGATAAGCCTCAGTAGAATGTTGCAGAGATACCACAGTTGCAGGGAGTTGAGGGCCACATTATAGTCCTAACAGAGGGCACATAGCCTGATCATGTAGAGGAGCCTTTAGCCAAAAAGGCAAAAGGTAGATATAGGCCAGCCTTCAACTGAGAGGTAGGAAAAGAAAAAGGATAGAGCAAGTGCCCTAGTTCCTGGGAATAGGTTATATGACCATAACCTAAAAAAATTTATTAGGAAAGGCAAGAGGCAGCAACCTGATATAGAGGATAATATTGAATTACCTCTTAAGGATTGTATTGATGAAAGGTTGATACATCAACAACAATTTTTAAGTGATGATAACTTCATCAAAACTGAGCAATTTAAAGACTTCTTGATATGGTACAAAAAGGAGCAAATTAGAGCTCAATTAAAGGTTGATGGGGAAGAGACAGTGACCAATGTGGCCATTTTGACCTTACAATCATATGACCCAGATAGCGAGGACATCTCACCAGATGAGGGTAGAAAAATGGTATTGAACAGTGGCATATTGCTTGCTGAGGGTTGGGATTTAGCTTCAGCTTTCATAATTGATCAGATAAGAAAGCAGCTGGACTTGAAGATGGCAAGTGAGGTACAAATGGGAGATATGATTAAGGGTTTTGGGTATAGCCCAAAATCTCAAGCCTTTTCCATGTGGAGCCTTTTACCAAAGGACCATAAGCCTCAGTTGGTGAAAATTCAAGAGAGCATGGTAGGAAATCAAATGGTCTAGTTTGTATAGAATACAAGGGATTTGGAAATATCCTAGATTATGACACATTGGGCACACTTGAATGAGGACAAGACTAAACAGTTGTTTGATAAGTGTAGCATATTGATAGAGGAGACCAGTGCATTGGCTTAAGATTGAGAGTTGTGCCACATTAAAATACATCAACAAGATCAGGTGATTGCAAGGTTAATAAAGGAATTAGAAAAAAAACTGAGGTAGTGTATGTACCTTCACAACAACCTTTGCAAATTGAAAAAAAAGTAAAGTCAGAAGAGGTGGTTGAGAAGGAGGATATAGGAGAAAAGAGGAATGAAATTGCCTTGAATGAATTTAGAGGCATTCTGCAACACAAGATTGATATATTGAAGGATAAGACTGATGTTATCCTTAATTCTTATAATAAGTTTCCAACTTTGCATGTTGAGGTAATGGGGTATCTTGCTATATTGAACCCCTATTTTATCAAATGGTCTCCCAGGGTGCAGTTGTTTGAAAAGCTTGCTTCTTTGCAAACCCTGAGATCAAATTTGCTTGAGGTAGTAACAGAGGTGGAAGATGAGATCAAAAAGATTAATGTTGCTCTCTCATTCTTAAAAGGCAAATTGAATCAAATAGAGGTTAGATTGAGCCTCTTTTATGCATATTTTAACTGATTTGTTCCTTCCCTAGGAGGAGGAGATGATCAGGTAAAGGCCATAGATACCTGGAGGAATGAGTTTGACAACATGATGCCTAATAATGAGGCATTTATTTTGGGATCAGATTTGGATATTGAGGGATTTAATAAAATATTAGATGAGGCCTTCAAAGCTGAAACTGACATTAATAGGTTTCTAATGGATGTTAAGAGCATCACTGATGTCAGATGGGAAAGATGAAAGGCACAAGTATAGGGCACTCAGGACTTCAAGTGGCCAATAGATGATGAAGTGATAGCATGGGAGTTGATGACTAGGCCAAAGAAGAAGAAGTCTGTGATTGAAGAGGAAATTCTAGATGAAGAGTAGAAGGGAACACCTGGCGCCTAATCAATGAGCATAGGGAGGTTAGCTATAAATAGAGATGAGTGTAGGTTAGCATGTAATGGCAGTCACTCAGTCTTAATGCAACTACCAGAATCTATCTTGAATAGTGTGAGACAAAGGCACCAGATTGCAAAAGAGACAAAGAATATTAGATCTATATCCCCTGTTCTTGTCCTCCCACCGCTTCTAAATTCTATTATTTTGTCTTTTTTTGTACTTTTAGGGTTAGGTTCCTTAAACTATCTGAAGCTTGTTGCATCCTAAAATAAAGGATTCCAATATGGTTAAGGACCTATATATAGGATCAAAGTTGTAATTGTAAAAAGGGGATGAAATATAATTAAAGACAAACTTTTTGATTTATGTCTATTTTTTGAGCTTTTTAAGCCTTTATATGTATTTGTAGCTGAACATATGAATAAAAATGCAGTACAACTTTATTTTACATTGTTGTTGTCTCTTTTCTTATTGTATGCACTCTTTTATGTTTAATTTGTAAGGCATCTTAAACATATTGGCTATAAGGTAGCTATTTAATTATTTGCAAGTCTCTTCTAAGGGAAGAATTAAACTTTGTGAGTAGTTTTAGAGAGTACTGCAATAACTGAGGATTTGATACAATATTGTAGAAGTGACATGATAAGTTTGCAAGGCATTTTTATTTGAGTTGTATGTAGGCTATAAGGAACCCTATAGTATTCTTATTTGTGTATTTCAGTGGATTTACATCTTTTGACTCTATTTTCTCAAGGATAGGCACTGGTCTAGAGTTTGTCAAGTGATTCATCATCATCCAAGCTTTAAAAAACTATTTAAATCAATCAATTTCAGAGTATTTTGTAGAATCAATTGTATTCCTAAGGGTTACAATTGAAGTTTTTTGATTTCTTAAAGAGAAAATCAAATACGTTATTCCTCCTAGATTCATAAGAGTTGCAAAAGGAAAGAAGAATGTAATTCTTAATCATGTTGTTGTCTGCTATCATCAAGATATTGATTTGGATTACCAAGCTTATCCTTAGAATAATCATAATCATTTGTATTTTTATATACAGGTCCATCTAAAATAGAGCATTCAACACATAAGGTTCAATCCACTCTAAGGATACTGTAAAGATAGTAATCAGTCATAGGTAAAACCTGCCTGAGTCAGTGGATCTCAAAAAGGGAGATGGTAATAGGTATCCCCAGTGTTATCAAGAACCTCATCAATTAGTGTTTTTCCATTGCTTGAGTCATAGTGTCAAAAGACATTAAGGGGTCATAGAGTTGTTTAGGATTTCAAGTATCTTTCAAAGGCCTAGCAAGAAAAAACCCTAACAAATTGGTGACTCTACTGGGGATTAGGGATTATATATTCTGGTTGACAAGTTTTAGAGTATCTCTAGTCCAAGTAGTCAGAAGTCTCAAGTGTTTCTTTAAAAATCATACCAGTGGTTGTTGTCAGATTTCTTATTTGATAAGTATTCATTTATCCCAAGTTATTGGGTGGAAACTCTAAAGGAAAATCTCTGAGATTAGTGCAAAGTGAGTGAATATCTTTCAATAATGAATACTAGGTCAAGAATGAGAATAGATGCTGAGAAAGTATTATATGGTGGACTTCCATCATCCTCAAAGATGGAGATGTCTTGGAGGAAAAAGAAAAATCTAGTTAACATGGATGAGACCCCTCTGAGAGGTAGAGAGGGTACTATTAGAAGAAAATTAAATGTAGGTCAACACTCTCATGATGAGAATACTTTAGATTATGAAGAAGCAGCTGAAAGAGTATTGGAAACACCCACAGTCACCTCTACCTCAAGTGAAAGAGAAGAGACTAGTACTTCTAACTCAGATTCAAAAGATGCTCCTTCAGATATGCTAGCAAATGAAGAAAAGTTCATTTTGAAACAGCTAGCCCTGGTTCAACAAATGAAGAAAGAAAGAGAAATGAGAAAGAAAAAGAGTGACCCTAAGAATGTTGATAAAAACAAAAGAAAGTCTTCAAAGCATCAAAGTATAAAAGATACTAAGAGGTCTCAGAGGGACCAAGAAATACCAGTCACTCATAAGGCTCCTATTTCACAAAAGGATAAAGGAAAGAAAATGATGAGTGAAAATAGGAATCAAGATCCTAAGTTTCAAAAGCCTCTAACTGAACAAATCTCCAAGTTGGACATTGATTTGGAAAAATTAAGAATTGAAAATGAAACTATGGAAAAAATGTTAGAGAAGGCTCAGATGGAAGCTGCTACTATTGAAATGAAGGAAAAGATAGATTTTTTATAGTCCTCAAAATATGCTTATGCTGGCCCAGAAAATGTTACTGCTTCTAAAACAACGGCCACTTCTGCTAAGGAGGATGATAGCTTTCAAAGAAAACCATTGCACACTGAAAGGTACAAACAATTTAATTTTTTTGGTATACCTGTATACCCTAATGCTTTTCCTAAATATGTGGGTGATATAGGAGAAAAACTCCCTAAATTTGCAGGTAATAATGTTATATCTTGTGAAACACATCTTAGAAAATTCATTGATTTTATTGATGATCTGAATATCACTCATGAGGATGTATTGATGAAATTGTTTGTTCAGTCCTTAGTTGAAGATGCAAGAGAGTGGTTTAGAAGCCTATCTAATGGATCTATTGTCTCAATGGATGAGTTGATTGAGTTGTTTAAAGATCAATATGGAGACAAAACAAATAAAGGATTTTTATTGAATGAGTTCAATAATATTGAAAAGAACTATAATGAGGAAGTCACAGAGTTTAATACCAGATTTTAGAGAGCTATGCACAAATTATTTTAGAAGATAAGGCTGGATGAAGAGGTATGTTTAGCAACCTATTTGAATGCTTTTGATTCTAAAATGGGATATGCTCTTAGGGATAAGAATTCTAGAACTCTTACTGATGCTTATAAAATAGTAGTCAATATTGAAATGAATAGAAGAGTATCTGGCAATTTAAATAAGAGGGAAGATTCAAGGTTTAGCAGGAGTAATTTGAAAGAACTAGAGTATAAAGAGTATAAAGCTCCCCAGAATAATAGACCCTCATATAATGCTACCTACAATCCTTAGAGTAGGATTCAAAACCATCCTTATGGGACTTAGTTCAAGGATGGAAAGGCAATTTCTATACTTAGAAAAGATAAAACAGACAACAGAACTCCAGACCCTCTTCACAAAAACTTTGTTCATTTTTGCAATGATGATACTTGGTGTGAAGCATGTGAGGCCTCTCATAACCCTAATTTTTGTATTGTTTCTCTAGACTTGAGAGTAAGTGAAGAACAGGGGAATGATGATGGTGAACAGTGTGATCATAGTATGACCAATACCTATTCATGCCATGATGTAGATTCAGACAATGAAGAGGAAAATCATGATTATTACATTTCACAAAGAAGGATGGAGAACCATCATCAATAGATCTTATATGATATTGAAATTGAGGAAACTGGTGATGATATAAGATGTTATGCTCAAGATAATCCAGATGTTCCACTCATCAGGAAAGCTTCAGATGAAGAGAAGGCTAGAATCACTGTAGAGTTAGTGAATAAGGCTAGAAGCAATTACCACTTGATGAACAGGGTGGTAGGTGGTGCTGGTAGCCAACCCTCAGGTGTCTTTATAAAGGAAAATAAAAAAGACACTAAATATGTGTAGAAAAAAGATGGACCTAGTGAAAATGTAAATAAACATAAGGTCAAGATTATTAAAAAACCCATGGAGCCAAATGTTGTACAAGAGGAAGATGTGAAAAGACAAGAAAAAATTGTTCCTGTTCAGAAGATAGAAAACAAAAAGTTAAAAGAGTTAGCTCTAAAAGAACACAATGAAGAAAATGATGTCATTATTGACAAATCAAAATTTTTAGATATGAGATACACTCCAGTAGATATGGGTCAATGTTTGTCCCAGATGACAGGTAAGGTTCCATTTCTGGAAATGATGAGGATCAAAAAACATAAGGAAAAAGTAATGTCATTATTAAACAGTGTACCCACAATAAAGATTTAGAATCCAGTAGATGTTTCTAAGAAGCCAACTACGAAGGGAAATGAAGTAGAGGTGTTGACATCTAAAATTCCTCAAATATTCTTGAATGCAACTTCCTCCCCAAAAGTTGTTGACCCATTTTTTCTTTCATTGATAATTAATGATAAAATGCTCAAGAATTACATGATTGATTTAGGAACCTCTAATACAGTTATGCTAATTGAAAACATGAGGGAAATGGGGCTACAAGTTAATACACCTTATGGGAGATGCAGAGCTATGGATTCTAGAGAGGTCCCTATGATTGGTACCATTGAGCCTATGCCTTATAGACTAGCAGTATGCCCTGATGTATTAATGTCTATGAATGTTCTTGTGGTTGACATACCACCTCATTATGGCATGTTGCTATCAAGAAAATGGAGTGCTTCAATGGGAGGTAGTATAAAAAATGATTTATCATATGCTACTTTCAACATTGCTGGAGAAAATGTTAAGGTCTTAAGGGAGAGAAAAACTCCCCACATGATAGAAAAATTTGAGGACACTAATGCTAACTGTTGCATTGACATAGACATGGAAAATTTTAGGATGCAAAGAAGTGAACTTTATTGTCAAGATCAAAAAGTTGATCCTTTGAACATAAAATTAATTATGTAGGAAGATGGATTATGGAAAATGTACTTTGATGGTGCTTGCTCTAAAGAAGGATCAGGGGTAGGAGAATTGTTGATATCTCCATCAGGTACAACTTTTAAGTACTCATTTATGTTAGCCTTCCAATTTAAAAACAATACTACAGAGTATGAGGCTTTATTTTTAAGAATTGAAATTGCTATCAAACATGGTGTAAAATGTTTAAAGTTTTATGGTGATTCTGAGTTAGTGGTAGCACAAGTCAGATCCAAATATGCTGTAAAAAATGACAGATTGAAAATGTACAAATATGCTATTTGGGATCAACTTGAAATGTTTGATGCCTTTGATATAAGTTGGTTAGAAAGGTCAAAAAATATTATGGCTGATTTTTTAGCAAATGTTGCTTTAAAAAATGATGATTTGACCTTACTTGGGGTGTCAACACTAGAAGTTAAAACAAGACCACTGAATCTAGACAACATATACAACTGGAAAGTGTTCTAGGATGATTAAGATATTTTGAGGTTCATGCAATGTTTAGACCATTATGAGAACTAGAGTATAGATTGTAGTTCCTTACTAGAACATGATGATGGAAAAGATTACATCTTTGGAAATGAAGTTGTCAAATTAAGTTCTAATCAGATTCCTAGGGGACTGGTTGAGCTTGAAGCATTGTTTATAAGTCAGCAAAATGATTCATCAAAGTTAAGCAATGCCAAGATTGAGGATTTAGAAGAGATAAAATTAGGATCTGAAAGTAGTACTCAAATAGTTTATATTGGGAAAGGTTTAGATCATCACATAAGAACAAATCTGATCAAGTTACTGAGAAAATACAAACATGTCTTTGCTTGGTCAGATGAGGACTTGAAAGCATATAGAAAATACCTTTTTCAACATGAAATCCCATTGAAATCAAATGTGAAGCCATTTAGGAAAAAACAAAGGCCTATTAACCCCTTGTTGGCTCCCAAGACGCAGCAAGAGTTGATGAAACTCAAGGATGCTGGGATAATCCAGCCCATTAGACATTCAACTTGGGTATCAAATCTAGTGCTAGTTAGAAAGAAAAATGGTGACATCAGACTATGTGTGGATTTCAGAAATCTAAATATTGCTTCATTGAAAGATAACTATTCATTACCCAATATGAAGGCAATGTTGTATAAGGTGACTAGTTGTGAGTTGTTGTCACTAATGGATGGTTTCTCGGGTTATAACCAGGTCTTAGTTAAAGAGACAGAGCAGTATAAAACTGCATTTACTACTCCATGGGGGACATATGTGTATATCAGAATGCCTTTTGGATTAATAAATGTAGGGGCAACTTTTTAGAGGGCTATGTATGTTGCTTTCAAAGAATTCATTGATCTATTCATGGTTATTTATCAAGATGACTTAACTGCACATTCCAAAATGGCTATTGATCATTGTGATCACTTGAATAAAATTTTTAACAAAGAATTGGAATATGGTGTCTCACTAAATCCCAAGAAGTGCCATTTTGTAGTCAAAGAGGGGAGGTTGCTGGGACATATAGTATCTAGAGAAGGGGTAAGAATAGACCTTGAGAGAGTAGAAGCAATTCAAAAGGTGATTGCTCCAAAGAACTTAAAAGGTGTGCAATCTTTCTTAGGAAATATAAACTTTGTCTGAAGATTCATAGTAAATTTTGCAGAAATTGTTAAACCCATTGTCAAATTAAAGAAGGATGCCAAGTTTGTTTGGAATGAAGAAGCCCAACAGGGATTTGAAAAAATAAAGAAAGAAGTACAAGAAGCTCCAATTTTGAAATCTTATAATTATACTAAGCCTTTCTCTTTATTTTCATTTGCATCATTCCATACAATTGCTGCTAGTATCCTTCAAAAGGATGAACACGGATTTGAGCATCCCATAGCTTTTTATAGTAAATCCTTGTAGGCTACAAAACTTAACTGTGAAATAATGGAGAAACAAGCTTATGCATTGGTAAAGGATGTGAAGTCTTGTAGGCCATACTTGGTTTGTGCTAAGGTACAAGCCTATGTTCCTCATTCAACAGTAAAGGATATCCTTACACAGTCAGAGGTAACTCGTAAGAGGTGTAAGTGGATTACAAGAATTCAAGAATTCAACCTTGAGATCAATATCACCAAGTTAATAAGAGGACAAGGCTTTGAAAAGCTTATGAAAAAAGAGAACTTGGATTTAGTATAGCTAAATTAGGCAGAAATACAAGACCAAGCCATTACTAGCATAGAAAGGCAACCATACTATACTGATATTGTTTTCTTTCTTAAAAAAGCTAAGTGTCCCGATCATTTGTCTAAAAATCAAAAGAGGAGACTGAAGTTGCAAACTCAAAGGTACACTCTGATCCAAGGTGATTTGTTTTGGAAAGAAAAGAATGGTGTACTATTATTATGCCTTGATAGATACCAAGTTGAAAAATTTTTGACTGAAATTCATGAAGGAGAATGTGGAGGTCACTTTTCTTCTAAAACTACCGCCCATAAGATTTTAAGGGCAGGGTATTATTGGCCTACTTTGTTCAAAGATACTTATTTACATGTCAGGAAATGTGAGTGATGTCAAAAAATTTCCAATAAACTAAAATTTGCAGGTGCTCTATTGTTGAACCCAGTGAGTACTAAAGCTCCTTTTGCTATGTGGGAAATTGACTTTATTGGTGAATTTTAGGAGAAGTCTAGTGGAGGGCATAGTTGGATATTGGTTGCCACAGATTAGTTTACTAAATGGATTGAAGCTATCCCTAGAAGGAAATAAACAAGCAAGGTGGTTACTGAGTTTCTATTGGAGAATATTTTAACCAGATTTGGTGTTCCTGTTAAGCTAGTAATGGATAATGCTATGAGCTTCAGATCAGAAGAAATGACAAGTTTCTGTGAAAGGTATGGAATTATAATATCATATTCATCCTCATATCACCCACAAGCTAATGGACAAGCTAAGTCTAGTAATAAAAGTATATTGAAGATACTGAAGAGGACTCTGGAACAAAATAAGAGAACATGGCACACAAAGTTGAAATTAGCTCTTTGGGCTGATAGGATAACACTCAAAAAGGCAACTGGTAAGTCTCCTTTTGAGTTGGTATATGGTCTACAAGCAAGGTTTCCAATTAAAAATCTATTAATAGTATGCCAATTCATACAAGAAGAAAATTTAGATGTCTCTGACAATATGCAAGATAGAATGATACAGTTGATTGAATTGGATGAAGCAAGGAGAAATAGTCAAAGAGAAAACATAAAGTTACAGCAAAAGATGAAGTATTTGTTTGATAAAAGGGCTATTGAGAGAAATTTCCAAGCTGGTGACTTAGTTCTCCAATGGAATGCAAGGGCAGAAGACAAAGGTAAGCACAAGAAATTTGAGTCTTTATGGCTAAGACCTTTCATTGTTTCAGAAAATTTTGGCAAAGACTCATATTTATTAAAGAATATGGAGGGAGAAAGTTTTGAGTTGCCTATGCATGGGAAATTCTTGAAGCATTTCTTTAAGTAAGAATCAAAGCAATGCACAAGTGAATATGTATCATATGTAAAGTCTTTCCCTTCCTAGTTTGTAAAGTTCTATAAATATTTTCCTATCTGCTTTGGGTGTTTTGCTCCATTTTCTGAAGAGGTCTACAACCAGAGATTCTATGGTTCTTAGCCATAAAATATGTTTAGTCAATCCTCATTAGAGCCACTATTGGTTTTATTCCTCGTTCTGGTCTATTTGCAAAATGTTTGTGATCCTCATGCTCTTTTCTATCCTAAAGTCAGAAGTCTCTCAGTTTCTTTTAACTTTCCAGTTGAAATTTTAGGTGGTCAAGTCAAAATCTCTATGAAAATGCAAAACCTCAAAACCCCAGGTCTTGTTTTATAGGCCAAAATGATAAAAACCCTAAGATGTTTATCATACTTCTATTTTGGCATTACCTTTTTGAAAATCACTTAAGTCAGGTGTTTTAAGCCATGGTCACCTAGTCACATGATCCTGATCGCATATTCCTTTTTATCTTGAGACTTTGAAATTGGCTTATGTTGGGATGTCTCTCAAAGAATTGGAATATTCCTTTTGTTTCATGAGACTCGGTGGAGCCCTTCATGTCGCATAGTCTCCAAATAATAAATATGTCAGCAATTAGTAAATGGGCCCACAGATGAGTCGCGGTGTTGCATAAAAAGGCCAGCAGTTAGTAATTTGCTGTGAGACTTGGTGATTTCTTCAGTCACATGGTCTCTGAATTAGCCTGCAGTTAAAAGCTCATGTCGCATAGTCTCTATAAGGGATGACGGTTAAGGAAAAGATGCTGACACTTCGCGACTAACCACATATAGTTTGAGATATAACACAGTCAGGTTGTCACAGGATTAAAATGCTGAGTCAGTTCTCCATTTAGCGATTCAGAGACAAGTGATAGAAGGAGACATGTGTCCAAAGGTGAGAGGATTAAGAAGCATGTCGCATAGTCTCCCAAAGGAAAATGATCATCTGGAAATTAAGAGACTAAAGGTAAAAGTTCTTTGTTGTTGCATAGTCTCTGAATTGATATAAAAGTATTAAAAATAATCAGTGACTTAGCGGGACCATCAGATGTAATGATGAAAAGATCAAACGGTGGTCACAAAGTCTCTAATCAAAAAGGCTTAAAGGTAAAGGTGCTTGCATCTTAAAAGTAACTATTTCTCGTGTTGTCTGTTAATTAAAATCAAAAGTAAATGTTTGTCAAATTATCTAAGAAAGATTTGTCACTTAACATTGTATTCAGTGATTAAGCAACCAAGGGTAGTCACGAGGTCTCATAAGGAAAAGAAACATTTAGCGACTTGGAGATAACCATAAAAGATAAAAGTAACTATTAGTCTCGGAGTCTCCAAGTAAAATGTGAGTTAGATTTTTCATCCAGCGACATTGATTTCTTCAGTCGTGTGATCGCTAAAAATAAACTATGGTTAACCGAGACAGAGAAAACAACATGGTCGCTTGGTCTCTAGAAGAGTTAAGGGTTAAAGAGTTGGGTCAGTGACAAAGAGATAATACACAGTCACGTAGTCGTTCAATATGAATTTTTAGTAAAAGAAGAAGTTGTTGACATGACAACATGAATCATTCAGCATCCAATGAAAATCTAGAATATTGATTAATGAATAAAAACGGTAGCTAAGATGTATGACAGAGAGCCAATCACATAGAGACATGTCATCACGCTCAAATTTTATAAGGTTTTTCTAAAGATACACATATATGAATTTGATTTCCTATCACACTCATGAACTACAGCTAGGTTTTCAATCAATTCCACAACATGATGAATTGAATACAAAATTGATGATTTTTCAAATTATGAGCCGTGTACTTGAAACAGTTACCATAAATAGGTGATTGAAGGTTCATTTTCTAACTTATCTTGCTTTCAGAATTATAGAGCGAAGGGGTGCTAGGTTTTCTGAGTTGAGAGAAGAAATTGGATAAGTTACAGAGTACTCAATTGATTAAAAGGCTTTGAATTTCTGAGAACAGTGCACAAAGAAGTAAAGTGAGTCTTGAGAGGAGATTTGCTTCAATATCAGTAAGAAAAAGGGGATTGAAACAAAGAAAACATGAGTAGAGAAGTTAGTGTGGTTTCTACCAGTGGGAGAAGTGAAGAGATAGATGAAGATGCTAAGGGGAAGTGGAATTACTCTGATGAATTCCTCATATTGCTGCTGGGTTCAACTCAGAACAAGAGGGAAAATGCTAGTGTGCTTACTGATGACTACTGCAATATCAGGGATGCTGATACTCCAGGAGCAACAATTTTTTCCCTCTTTAACTACTTTTATAAAAATTATGATAAAGCCATCCCAATTTCAAACCCTTGGACCTATGGTTTGGCTAGGTTAATTGTCCCTAATGTCTACATAGATGTAGATTTGTTCTTAGGCCTTTCCAATCATTATGATGTCTTGTCTAAAACAATTAAGAGGAACGATGGCACTGCATTTCTCATCCTGAATAGTACCATGTCCACGAAAATTAACATTACTAGGCAACAAGAGAGGTATAACTTAAAGCCTGGTATTGCTAAGGGACAGTTGCAAAAGCACATGCTCAAGGAGGTAAGAAACCATCTTTCTCCTATATCTGGGACAAGCCCTTATTACTTCAAGGACCTACATTTCTACATTAAGTACATCACCTATGCCCTGTGTAGAGTGCTAGGGATAGATGGGGAAGAAGAAAAGATAAATGCCAGAATATTGATGATGGTGCTGGATCTACAGGAGGTGCATTCTAGCACTAGATATGACTATATACAATATATCATTGATAAGATGTGAAGGATTGGTAGCAACTCAGAAGAAGATGAAGGATCCTAAGGAGAAAGAACCTAGGTTCTTCCACTACTCCATCCTCATGCATCTCCTATTACATTTTAATTTTGTGATCATGGATGTAAACAACTTGAGCCCTCAGGATTTTTCAAGATGGACGTAATCCCATTCAGTTTTGGGTAAAGATTTGGAACTATACGTCCAAGGACTGTGACTACTGTGCATTCCAGAATTGGATTGTATATCCAATAATACAGAGCATGGGCATCAACAGGACAAGGCTCCCAATTAAGATTATTCAACTACTAAGGCCTAATGAATATTTAGATAAATGGGAGGGAGATCATAATTGGGGAGATTTCTTCCTTAAAGAGAACTTTAAAATAATAAGGGTATATGGATGTATACATCCACCCCATATCTTTCCTTACCATGTTCCATCAAGAGTTTCTTCCATGGAATTTATATGGCAGTTGTTATTAATAGATAATGAGCACTTTGCACCACACAGGAAGGGGACCTTAACCCCTAGATAGTTCAAAATCTTCAATTTTAGTATTGGAAAAGGTTCCATTGATTCAGTCAGTCAGTGGCTGGAAAGTTGCAAAATGGGGGCAGCCTCATATAGATACATTGATCCTGAAGGTTTTACGGTAGGAGTCAGAAGGCTGTATACACCTACAATCCCTAATACAAATGTCCATTGTAAATGTATTGAAGAAGATGCAACAAGAAATATTCTTGATGAAGATGAAATCAGGACAAGAAGGGAGAGGATCTAGGAATTATTGAAACTACATACACAAATCAAAAGAAATGCATTGGCTTTTGGAGGATTCTATTCTAATTTTTCATATTTGGACAGAATCAAAGCCATGATTGATAATTTTTATGTGCTTTGTGAACAGCTTGAAAATTTTTTAGACAAGAAAGGAGCCCAAGAACCAGATTATTCCGAGTCTAAATATGAAAGTGGTAGTGATAGTGACTATGCCTGTCCATTTAGATGTGATCAGCCTCAGCAGAATGTTGTAGAGATACCACAATTGCAGGGAGCTGAGGGCCACATTACTGACCTAACAAAGGCCACACATCCTGATGATGTACAGGAGCCTTCAGCCAAAAGGAAAAAGGTAGATATAGGCAAGCCTTCAACTGAGAGCCAGGAAAAGAAAAAGGATAGAGCAAGTACCCTAGTTCCTGGGAATAGGTTATATGACCATAACCAAAGAAAATTGATTAGGCAGGGCAAGATGCAGCAGCCTAATATAGAGGAAAATATTGAATTACCTCTTAAGGCTTGTATTGATGAAATGTTGATACATCAACAACGCTTTTTAAGTGATGATAACTTCATCAAAATTGAGGAATTTAAAGACTTCTTGATATGGTACAAAAAGGAGAAAATTAGAGCTCAATTAAATGTTGATGGGGAAGAGAGAGTGACCAATGAGGCCCTTTTGACCTTACAATCATATGACCCAGATAGCGAGGACATCTCACCTGATGAGGCTAGAAAGATTGTATTGAACAGTGGCATATTGCTTGCTGAGGGTTGGGATTTGGCTTCAGCTTTCATAATTGATCAGATAAGAAAGTAGCCGGACTTGAAGATGGAAAGTGAGGTACAAATGGGAGATATGATTAAGGGTTTTGGGTATAGCCCAAAATCTCAAGCCTATTCCATGTGGAGCCTTTGCCCAAAGGACCAGAAGCCTTAGTTGGTGAACATTCAAGAGAACATGGTAGGCAATCAAATGGTCTGGTTTGTACAGAATACAGGGGATTTTGAAATATCCCAGATTATGACACATTGGGCACACTTGAATGAGGACAAGACAAAATAGCTATCTGATAAGTGTAGCATATTGATAGAGGATACTAGTGCATTGGCCAAAGACCAAGAGTTATGCCACATTAAAATACATCAACAAGATCAGGTGTTTGCAAGGTTAATGAAGGAATTAGAGGAAAAACATGAGGTAGTGTATGTACCTTCACAACAACCTTCGCAAATTGAAGAAAAATAAAACTCAGAAGAGGTGGTTGAGAAGGAGGATATAGGAGAAAAGAGGAATGAAATTGCCTTGAATGAATTTAGAGGTATTCTACAACACAGGATTGATATATTGAAGCATAAGACTGATGTTATCCTTAATGCTTATAATAAGTTTCCAACTTTGCATGTTGAGGTAATGGGGTATCTTTCTATATTGAACCCCTATTTTATCAAATGGTCTCCCAGGGTGCAGTTGTTTGAAAAGCTTTCTTCTTTGCAAACCCTGAGATCAAATTTGCCTGAGGTAGTAACAGAGGTGGAAGATGCGATCAAAAAGATTAATGTTGCTCTCTCATTCTTCAAAGGCAAATTGAATCAAATAGAGGTTAAATTGAGCCTGTTTTCTGCATATTTTAACATATTTGTTCCTTCCCTAAGATGAGAAGATGATCAGGTAAAGGCCATAGATGCCTGGAGGAATGAGTTTGACAAAAAGATGCCTAATAATGAGGCATTTATTTTAGGATCAGATTTGGATATTGAGGGATTTAATAAAATACTAGATGAGGCCTTGAAAGCTGAAACTGACATTAATAAGTTTCTAATGGATGTTAAGAGCATCACTAATGTCAAATGGTAAAGACAAAAGGCACAAGTATAGGGCACTCAAGACTTCAAGTGGCCAATAGATGATGAAGTTATAGCATGGGAGTTTTTGACTAGGCAAAAGAAGAAGTCTGTGATTGAAGAGGAAATTCTAGATGAAGAGTAGAAGGGAACACCTGGCGCCTGATCAATGAGCACAGGGAGGTTAGCTATAAATAGAGATGAGTGTAGGTTAGCCTATAATGGTGGTCACTTAGTCTTAATGCAACTACTAGAAGCTATTCTAAACACTGTCAAACAAAGGCACCAGATTCCAAAAGATACAAAGAATATCAAATCTATATCCCCTGTTCTTGTCCTCCCACCGCTTCTAAATTATCTTAGTTTATCTTTTTATGTACTTTTAGGGTTAGGCTCCTTAAACCATGTGAAGCTTGTTGCATCCAGAAATAAAGGATTCCAATATGGTTAAGGACCTATTTATAGGATCAAATTTGTAATTGTAAAAAGGGGATGAAATATAATTGAAGACAAACTTTTTGATTTATGTCTGTGTTTTGAGCTTTTTAAGCCTTTATATGTATTTGAAGCTAAATATATGAATAAAAATGCAGTACAACTTTATTTTACATTGTTGTTGTCTTTTTGCTTATTTTATGCACTCTTTTATGTTTAATTTGTAAGGAATCTTAAACATATTGGCTATAAGGTAGCTATTTATTTATTTGCAAGTTTCTTCTAAGGGAAGAATTAAACTTTGTGAGTAGCTTCAGAGAGTATTGCAATAAATGAGGATTTGATACAATATTGTAGAAGCGACAGGATAAGTTTGTAAGGCATTTTTATTTGAGTTGTATGTACGCTATAAGGCATCCTACAGTATTCTTATTTGTGTATTTCACTGGATTTACATCTTTTGACTCTATTTGCTCAAGGATAGGCACTGGTCTATAGTTTTTCAAGTGATTCATCATCATCCAAGCATTAAAAAACTATTTAAATCAATCAATTTTAGAGTATTTTGTAGAATCAATTGTATTCCTAAGGGTTACAATTGAAGTTTTTTTATTTCTTAAAGAGAAAATCAAATAGGTTATTCCTCCTAGATTCATAAGAGTTGCAAAAGGAAAGAAGAATGTATTTCTTAATCATGTTTCTATCTGCTATCATCAAGATATTGATTTGGATTACCAAGCTTATCCTCAAAATAATCATATTCATCTATATTGTTATATACATGTCCATCTAAAATAGAGAATTCAACACATAAGTTTCAATCCACTCTAAATATACTGTAAAGATAGTAATCAGTCATAGGTAAAACCTGCCTGAGTCAGTGGATCTCAAAAAAGGAGGTGGTAATACGTATCCCCAGTGTTATCAAGAACCTCGTCAATTATTGTTTTTCCCTTGCTTGAGTCATAGTGTCAAAAGGCATTAAGGGGTCATAGAGTTGTTTAGGATTTCAAGTATCTTTCAGAGGCCTAGTAAGAAAAAACCTTAATAGGGGGTTGAATCAGATCTTAATAATTAAACACTTATAACAAATTGATCCACATTCATACATATATGAATCTAATGTAATCTTAGATAGCAGCTACACAATGAAATAAATAATACATAACGCAAGAACTTGGTAACCAAGAAACCCAAATAAGTAAAACTGGGGTGGGGATGACACCGACAAAATTCTCCACTACTGCAGTAATAAAGTGTACCTATTAAAGCTACAAAAGTTGATTACAAGGTGCAATCTACCCTATTAAAGGTCTGCCTGGTCAAGAGCTAAACATCATTACAATCTACCCTGTGAAAGGATTTCAACTTACAATAAAGTATGCACTCTGTTAGGAGATAAAGAAAGGTATGCTAGAACCACTTTGTTAAGATATTTTCACCTGATACAATGATTAGAATGTCTCAAGTATTGATCCTTTGTTATGCACTCTAATGTTGATGATGGATCTCCTCTTCCCAGTACCTTCTATGATCTCATAATCTGATATAACTTTACTCTATTGTTCATTATTTTTTCACTTTTCTTGATCTCTCCTTCTTAAAAAAATAACCCTCTATGCATTTCACTTCAAAAATGCAGTCACCACACACACTTTGTCTGCTCTCTTCTTACACACAAAATAGGGTTTAGAAGCAATCTAATATATCTATTCAATTTTGATAGCAAGATCTAGATCAACGATCAAGATCTAACACCCATACCTTGATGGTATTACAATTAATGTTTATAATAGATCATGCATAGGATAAAACAATTAAATGCATCACTAACTCAATAGAAGAATATTAAATGCATACATAAGTCAGACCAAAAGGCTTATACAAGTCAGCCAGAACACTTATCCTCAAAGTTTGAATCATTCCAGACATGTATACAAAAATTGTTCTGCTCGGCACTTGACTTCTTTGTATCCTACTCAGCTCGGCAATGTAACTCAGCTCGGCAATGTAACTAGGCAAATTGAAAACTGCTCGACAATGTAGCTTGGCCTTGCATAGTTTTGGCTCAGCCACAGTGATAGCCAACTAAAACTGCGTAAGTGAATGATTAAGTGTTGGTCACTAATCATGAACATAACTTAGAGATTAACAATCTCCCCCTTTGATATTAGTGGCGAAAACACACTTATCATTACTTCTGTTCATTTCGTCAAAATGTTACCTAAGTATACTATGTACTCCCCCTAGGAATATACTTGGAATTATTCATACAAAAAGTTTACATGCCTTCAAAAAAATATATACAAGTTTACATGTTCTGTACTGATGTATCATATTGTATCCTTTCCAACTTCCTTACCAATTTCCCCCTTGTTTTTTTCACTGATTGTTGGTGGGGTTAAGTTGTACTTATCCAAAAATGGTTTATGAAGCTGTAGGGTGGATTCAAATGTAGTATCCCAGCTTTCCTTAGAAATCTTCATAAATTCCAATTTTATTTCTAGCTCGGAAGCTAGACTCACTAAAATTTCTATAGTTGATAGATTTGCATTGCTCTGTGATAACTCCTTTGCAATTAAAAGTTCCTTCTGTATTACCTCCAAGTGAGGCAACATGCTTGTTTGAATAGTTATCAATTTGGCCCTAATTTGACCATCTTTAGCTATAAGCTCAGCTATTCTCCGTTGTGCATTGATCAACTTAGTAAGATGGAAAGAACTAGAAGTAATATCTTTACCCAAAGTAGTGCCAGTTGATCATAAATCTAACTGTAGCTTCTCAACAAGCTATAGATTTTCCTTTGTGAAAAATTCAACATCACATAATTTCCTGTACAAAGAATAAACATTGGCTGTAACTTTCTCTAAAGTTTCTACAAGAATAGAAAGTTCAACCTGTTTTGTTGCAATCTCTTCTGAGATTTTCTCTAGAACTTTTCTCTCAAATCTTCTCTTGGACCATTATAGAAGTTTTTCATTACTGTTTATGTCATCATCAGTTACCTTCTATACAATGTTAACTAATTGATCAATAATTGGAGCTTGAGGCATTTCATCCTGTAAGTCAAAATCCTTTGCAAATATATCTTTGATGTCATGCAACACCTGCTTTTGCTTTTGTTCTATCTTCATCTCTTCCTCTCTCTTCTTTCTCTTAAGAAATTCTTGAAGATTTCCTATTTGTTCAAAAGATAATTCATTGGGATCCCATTGTGGAATCATAATTACCTCATCTAATGTTACATCTAGAGTTTGAGACTTCTTCTTTAGAACTTTTTTTTTCTTCAACTCTGGTGAACTTATGCTCAGTTGCATAATACCTTTTCCTATGACAGTGTCAATGTCTATTGCCTCTTTTAATTTTATTAGTATTGTCTATGGATTGGGCATACCACCAGTTGTAGGACCAATAGGGGTGGAAGATACAGAGTGTGGTAGATCAACCAACACTTGCATTGCCTCTTATTCCTTAGGCTTATCAACAGTATCCATTATCACTACGACACTATCTAAAACTATTTTCACAACCTCTAAAATAGGTGGATTCTATGAAGTTACCTCTTGTGCATTTGTTTACTATTTCTCTTCACCTTTCTGATCATTGACAACTTCAATTATCTCATCACATGCTGTGGTCTTTTCTTCTTCAGTATCAGTTTCCTTAATAGGCAAATCAGTGTATTTACCACTCAACATATCTTGTTCCTCAACATTGAAATTGCTTGGATCATCAACTATGAAATCCATAGGGATGTCTGCAGTTAGATCAACAGATTTTTTTGAGTCTAATGCATCTTTGGTCTTGTCCTATTCTGTAGCAATTTGACCTTGAGTCATCTTTGGCTCAGGGGTAGTCTTCACTTCAACTTCTTTTGTCTTTTGCTCAGATGTTCCCTCACTATATTTCTTATCTTTTGGAATAGCGAGTCCAAAGATTTCCTTCCAAATCCTTGTACTCTGCTGTACTACACCTTCAATATAATTTTTCAGGACAGCATAGCCTCTAAGTTTAGGAACAAACCTATTCTTGTAATCCTCAATGAATTTGGCTCTTTGTTTTGAAGTTAACTCTGGTATTACCTTGGTTAGAGTTCCTTCCCTAATTTTTCTCTCTGTGGTAAGTGAAAATTCCCATTTGCTTGACATAAAATCATATAGTTCATTCAGCACATGGTTTCCTATCTCTGTATGAGTTAACTTGAAAGTTCTCATCATATCCAAGAGTTCTTCCTAAACTTTGTGCCTATCTACATTATTCAATTTCTCATACTTAATGAACTTGAAATTTGCTAACCCTGCTGAATTCCTCAAAGTGTCACATACCTCATCAATACTAGCTAGTTTCTTAAATTGCGCTGTAGGTATGTTGCTAGGTTCATCAATTTCTATCTTTTCATCATCACTATCTATCCCCAAGTCTAGTTTCCTCCTTGGTCTCTTTGCTGGCTTACTCATCTCAGCCTTAGGAGCAATTTTAGCTTCCTTTCTAGAACTGCTTTCTGCAACCTTCCTCCTTCCATAAAATTTTGTTTGTACTTCTACTAGAGAAGTAACAATAGATGATCTAGTCCTCAGATGATTATCTATAGGAGGTGTAACCTTAGGTTTAGCTTTGCTCAGCTTGGTTACTATGACAATTGATGGTCTTTTACCCTTAGCTTTCTTAGTGATCTCCTCTCATGCACTGACTTCCTCTTCTATAGATATATCCTCACCTTGTCTTGTGGTCAGGCCTAAACATGCATCCTCAGGTTCTTCATCACTACCTAAACCAACCATTTTCTTCATATTTTTCACAATTTTCTTTCTTTTCCTCTCCATAGTTCCCTCATTCAAGCTTCTAGAAATTTTCACTTTAGCTTCATCAAAATTTCCAAATCTCTTTGTTGTTGTATCAATTGCCTCAGCTAGGATTGTAATGACGGTAGCTGATGCTTCATCAATGTTAATTTCATATGGAAATGGTTCTAAGCATGTTATACTGGGTGTCACAGCCTGGATATAAGTGTTATCCATATCAACTAGAAAAAAAATTCTTAATAGTGCTTCTCCACTAGTGATCTAGGAATCCTATTTCTTAATCTCATTTTCTTCTTGAATTCTATGAAATATTTCCCCATAATGCTATTGAAATTACTTCCTAGTTTCTCAATACATTCACTAATCTGAACTGTAATGGGTCTATCCTTTTTCCAAACAATATTTCGCAATGTAGAAGATGTATCATGAATGTAGAAAAATATACAGACTAGTAAGGAAAGAAACTTACATGTTGAGCTTTTAGCCTTTCTGATTGATGCTAGGTTCTCAGCTAATTGTGTCTGTTGTAGCTCAGAAAGATCATATGTATGATTTTTCTTAACAATTTTCCATGCATTGTCAATGGATGTACAAGGAACACTATCCAATCTACTCGACTGATAGAACTTATGTGCTATTACTCTTACTCCAAAATCAAGTTCTAGGTCTTTAATTGTAGAGATAGTCATACCTCTGTTGTTCCATATGGCTCCAGTGTTCAGTGTAATTTCTTCTTTGTTGTTATCCCTCATTGTTCATTTTCCATTAACTATAGGATATCCAGTCACTCGATGAATCATGCTTTTGGTAATCTTAACTAGTCCATTATCCAACCACATACACATATCATGAACTTGGCTAAGGATAACCTTAATCCATTCATCTTTGAAACCTTGTGGAAAATCTAGGGCACGAGTTAACCCTTTGTCGGCTAAAAGTTTGAATTCTCCCTTCAGAATTCCATCGACACACAATTTGCTATAGGATTTCCTCAATTCACTATCACCTACTACACCAATCTTAACTAGGTAACATGATTGAACATCATGGATCATAAGTACCTTGGGTGGAATGGATGAGAGGGCTCCCATTAAATCACTCTAAATTGCACTTTCAAGAATGAATCGAAAGTTGAGAGGTTCACATTCATCACTCTGTACTAACTAAATTTTCTCTTGTTCTCCCTCCATACTCTTAGCTGGTGTGAAAGAACTTGCAGCCATAATCTTCAAATTAGGGTTCAAAAGATGAAGAATAGAGTACCTCGGCAAGTAACGCTTCGCACTGTTCACCTTAGGATTGTTGACGGCACGCTGAAAAAATATTTGATGTTGTATCATCTTAAAATGGAAGCACTTCCATGTTAAGAGAGTTTAGCCCTCCTTAGGGGATTTTTTTGACCTCCATCATATCATCCTCCGATTTTTTCTTCATCTCATGCTTCTGTCCCTTTTCAGGACCCTGATTGGGCCTCTCCGCGTACCTCCTATCCCACCTAGCATATTTCTCAGGGTTTTGACCCCTTGGGTCAAGGTCGACCTTGCTCTTGACCTAGGTCAAGGTTGACCTTGACCCTGACCAGGGTCCCCCTTTCAAAACATGAAGCTTGTCGGCTGCCGGGGGTGATCAAAAATTTAGTTTTCCCGCTTCTGGGTTGGCTATTTTTGGTTCTGAAGCATTGATTCCTAAATTATATTTAATATAGGTCCTTTTCTAGGGGCATGGGTCTAATTGGAATTTAATTATCCTATTTTTTCCTCCTTAGAAGATTGTGCCCTAATTTAATATAAAAGGAAATCTCTCTCTCTCTCTCTCATTTTCTCTAAGTCTTCTAAGTGCAAAAAGCTCTAATCAAGATTTTGTCAAGAAGTAGTTCAAGCATACATTTCTCTACATGTTTCCAAGATTTCAAGCTATTCAAGTCTTCCTCTCAAGAATTCAAGTTCTCCATGGAAGATCAAGGATTCAAGATCTCAAGCCTTTGAAGGGATTAGGTGCAAACATTCAAGATTCAACATTCAAACCCTGGATCTAGCCATCATGGTGGTGTGATCTTCCTTCAAGATCCTTTGTGCATCCTCAAGACTCTTTCATCATCTCTTTAAGGTGGATTTCAAGCATACAATCATGGAGGTTTATGGTTTTTAAAGTCCATTTCTTTCATAGTTACATATTTTGATACATTTGAATTTCAATTATATATCTATTGAATATCATAGCTTCATTGTTAGATTCAATTCTACTACTTGATAGCATTCTATAATTTATTGATTTCAAGGTTAATTCCTAAATTAGGGTTTTACTAAGGCAAACCCCTCCCCCCCAACAAAGAAATCTCTTTTTCTTGTAGGTACAGGTATAGAACAATAGATTTGAGACCAGATCTGGATACCCTTTTCAACTTTCTTTTAGATGATGCAAACAAATTTTCTGTCGGACCTGTGTAGGTTAGGGTCAAGATTATTGGGTTAGGGTTGACATTTGTGCATCAGGGTCAACCTTTTTCATAAGATGGCATCAGAATAGAAAAATATTTCTGGGTTTTGTTTGTCTCTGCGTTTTAGTTCAGGATCAACTGTCAATTTTTCCAGAAATAGTCTACAGACCTCAGAAAACAACATTCTTTGATCTGCCACATTTCAAGGTTAGTACATTTCTCCTATTCCTTCAATTACTGTCATATATCATTTCTATACATATAATTAACATAATTTAAGGTATCTCTCTTGTTATTCTACTTTCCAAATAGTTGATTCATTTGTGCATTAGCCCTTCCTTTGGGTTGATCAACTTGGATCTCCCATTTGTGCATTTGGAATAAAAGAGAAACATCTTATCTTCTCCCTAATTACAATTACAATACACAATCAATATAATTCAATTAAATATAAAGTAAGGTTAAGGAAATCAATATACTCTAATCAAATCAAACCCACATCATACATGATTTCCGCCTTTACATTTTGGTGAACCCGCGATAGACAACTCCTTCTCTTTGGTGTTATATTTACATCTTAGATTAGAATCTACAAAATACTCAAAGAATATACAAAAACACTTCTTGCATTTTCATCATGAAATTCTTTTGGTGTATGGTGATTTTTCTCTTTATGCTTCTTTTAGCATCTCTTTATCATACCTATGATGTCTATGAGAGTGTCATCCATTTTATCATGTTTGTTAATCTTCATGTTTCACTTTCTTATGCTATCTTTAGATTGACCAATACTAGTCTCCCTACTTTGAAAACTTTAATTAAGGATTTGTGTAGTGGACTTATTGTTCTTTTAGATTATGTGAAGAATTTGGTAGATGATACTCCATTACCTAATCTTCCTAATC
>MU228418.1:377521-408128 GCA_018584345.1 Thuja plicata | reverse complement strand
TAGATGATACTCCATTACCTAATCTTCCTAATCTTCCTAATCCTAATCTTAACCTTCCTAATCCAATCATTTCTAATAATCCCACTCTGATTCTTCCATCTTCCATCCCTAGTTCTTCTCATACTTTAGTTAAGGCTCAAACTATGGTGCAAGATGAGGATGTGCAAGAATTTCTAGATTTACCTTCTCCTTCTTATCCTATCCATGGTGATAATAAAGGGAAATCCAAAGAAATTTCTCCTAAAACCATTGTTCCATCTTACACAACATTCTCTCATATGCATCATAATCAATCATCTCCCATAGATGCTATGCAAGATAGGTATACTACTAGATACACTATGGTAGATAAACAAGGTTATAAGGGTTTAGGGCTTGGTGTTAATGAACATGGCATTAAAAACCCAATCAATGTATGTCCTAAACATGATATGCATGGTATAGGTTATTCATCTTCTCAATTTCATATGGCTAATATTAACTATCGTCCTCCTCTTGATATTCTTCTTCTAACACCTACATTGGATCATCTTGATATTCCTCAAGATGTAGCTAAGAAAGTATATGTCTAGTTAATGAATTCAAAGAAAGAAAACTTTAAACCTATTCCGAAAAATGCTTTACATAAGTACAAATGTCATTTCCACAATAGTAATAAACATTTACTTTTTGATTGTGTGAATTTCAAATTATATGTTACAGATAGAACTTCTCATGGAATTATATCTTATTCCTGAGTGGTATTGCAATTTCTTCATAATTTTGACATAGGGCATTCCCCTCATTCTTCTACAAGTTAGACTATGTTTTCCCTCTTATCTCTTAAACTCAGGGGCAAGAGGTATTTTATTCTAGTCCTATAGGATCCATTATCCTCTTAGCATGAATGTTGTTTTGAGTATAATTGGTTATTCTTTCAGCATTCTATCCTTATAACTTCCTACACTCATGATATTCTTTTTAGGATATATGTTTTGTAAGGATATCTATTTTGTAAGGATATCTCATATTTTTATAACTTTGATATAATTTGATATATCCCTTTCCATCATCTCTGGGGGGAAAGGTATTTCCTCCTTTTACCTCTATCTAAGGATCTACTTTCCTTAGTTTAGTGGCATTTGTTTATGTTGCAAACATTATTCTCCTTATAAAGATCTATGTTTTGACCATTGATACCTCTTATTTGAGAGGTGATTGTCCTAGGTCATCACCTCTTTTTTTATTTTGAAAATTATTTTCTTTATAAACTCTTGCCCTTGCTTTGTGGTTATATTTTTTTATCCTTCATTCCAAGATTCCTCATCCTCTTGATTACAGGGGGCTTGTTGATTGAATCTTTTTTCCCTCTTTTCTTTAGAAGATGATATTTTATCCTAAGCACTCCTCTCTGGTAAGGCTCTTGTTGATAAGATCTCTTCCTCTTTGAGGATCCTTTTTCCATAAGTGACATATTCATTTCACAATTATCTATGTTCTTGGATGTAAGGGTCAATACTCTTCACTAAGAATATGGTATACATTACTGTTAAGTTGGATATCTCCTTACCTGGTGAAGTAGGTATTCTCTTTTCTCTTCCTTATCCTACCTAGTAGGTAGTCATGATAAGGAGGGGGGAATATATAGGGTCTCCCTTGTTCTATAATTTATAGTTATTTACATTTTACAACATGCTAAATCCTTGGAAGGTAATGCACACAAGTTGCTAAATCCTAAAGAGACACATTTTTACTTTTATGTTTGCTAAATCCTTGGAAGGTAACACACATAAGTTGCTAAATCTTGAAGAGATACGCATTTTTACCTTTTTACTTTTGCTAAATCCTTGGAAGGTAACACGCATAAGTTACTAAATCCTGAAGAGATATGCACCCTTTTTATTTTTTTACAATATGCTAAATCCTTGAAAGGTAATGCACATAAGTTTCTAAATCCTTAATGGACACACACTTTATATTCCATAGTGATAAAAGAATGTTGATCTATGAATATTTTCAAAAGCTGGCAGAAGATACATTTACAATTACAAGCACAATTTTTGGGTGAACCTGTTAGGCTTTCCCTCTGGGGTGATTCATAGTAAGGTAGGCATCTTACTAGGTGAGGTAATCACTTTCTCTTTTCTCTCTTTCGCTTTCATGATAGTAGGATTAGATCATGAAGCTATGTTATCTATGGTGTTGTTCTTGTCTTACTTATGTAGTCATGTATGTTTTCTATGATTGATTGCTCTTTATTTCCATATCTTTATGTATATATGTTGAGTTAGAATCCTTGGTTTGGGGGCTCATATCCCCAACTTAGTGATATTATATCTTGTTGCAATCCACTAGGATCCTTTTCCTCTAACTTTACAGTGAGCACATTCAATTTCCGTACTCCCGCTAAAGTGGGGGCTTAATGTATCATCTTAAAATGGAAGCACTTCCATGTTAAGAGTGTTTAGCCCTCATTAGGGAATGTTTTTTACCTCTATCATATCATCCTCTTTTTTCTGCATCATCTCATTCTTCTGTGCCTGTTCAAGACCCTGATTGGGCCTCTCTAGGTACCTCCTACCCCACCTAGCATATTTTCCAGGGGTTCTAACTCCCTGGGTCAAGGTCAACCTTGACCTTGACCTAGGTTAGGGTCAACTTGAACCCTGACTTAGGTTAGAGTTGACCTCAACCCTGACCAGGGTCCCCCTTTCAAAATAGGAAGCTTGTCGGTTGCCGGGGGTCATCAAAAATTTAGTTTTCCCTCTTTCGGGTCGGCAGTTTCAAGTTCTAAAGCGTTGATTCCTAAATTATATTTAATATATGTCCTTTTCTAGGAGCATGGGTCTAATTGGAATTTAATTATCCTATGTTGGCCTCCTTAGAATATTGTTCTTTAATTTCATATAAAAGGAAGTCTCTCTCTCATTTTCTCTAAGTCTTCTAAGTGCAAAAAGCTCTAATCAAGATTTTGTCAAGAAGTAGTTCAAGCATCCATTATTCTACATGTTTCCAAGATTTCAAGGTGTTCAATTCTTCCTCTCAAGAATTCAAGTTCTCCATGGAAGATCAAGGATTCAAGCTCTCAAGCCTTTGAAGGGATTAGGTGCAAACATTCAAGATTCAACATTCAAACCCTAGATCTAGCCATCATGGTGGTGTGATCTTCCTTCAAGATCCTTTGTGCATCCACAAGACTCTTTCATCATCTCTTCAAGGTGGATTTCAAGCATAAAATCATGGAGGTTTATGGTTTCTAAAGGCCATTTATTTCATACATACATATTTGCATACATTTGAATTTCAATTATATATCTATTGAATATCATGGCTTCATTGGTAGATTCAATTCTACTACTTGCTAGCATTCTGTACTTTATTGATTTCAAGGTTAATTCCTAAATCAGGGTTTGACTAAGGCAAACCCCTCCCTCCCAACAAAAAAATCTCTTTTTCTTATAGGTACAGGTACAAAACATTAGATTTGAGAACGGATCTGGATACCCTTTTCGACTTTCTTTCGGATGGCATGAACAGATTTTCTGTCAGACCTGTGTAGGTCAGGGTCAACATTATTGGGTCAGGGTTGACATTTGTGGGTCAAGGTTGACCTTTTTCATAAGATGACATTAGAACAAAAAATGATTTCTGGGTTTTGTTTGTCTCTGTGTTCTAGTTCAAGATCAACTGTTAGTTTTTCTAGAAATAGTCTACAGACCTCAGAAAATAGCATTCTTTGATCTGCCACATTTCAAGGTTAGTACATTTCTCCTATTCCTTCAATTACTATCATATATCATTTCTATACATATAATTAACAGAATTTAAGGTATCTCTCTTGTTATTCTCCTTTCCAAGTAGTTGATTCATTTGTGCATTAGCCCTTCCTTTGGGTTGATCAACTTGGATCTCCCATTTGTGCATTTGGAATAAAAGAAAAACATCTTATCTTCTCCCTAATCACAATTACAATACACAATCAATATAATTCAATTAAATATAAAGTAAGGTTAAGGAAATCAATATACTCTAAGAAAATCAAACCCACATCATACATGATTTCCCCCTTTACAGATGCTAACTTCGTTAAGATCAATTCCGCAAATTATTTCAATCACTCCACAAACAGTTAAAATTGCAAGGCAAAAATGAAGTGTCAAATGTTCATCCTTTATAGACTTTGAAAGGTCAAGGTAGGTAAGCAATGAATATTCTTCTTGTCGAGTTAGTGCAAGCTAGCTATCCTTGGCTTTAACACAACTTGCATCCCACTCAGCTTACTAAACTCAGCCATCATAAAAGGTACTCGGCCAACAAAACTTGGCACCCACTAAAGAACTCGGCCTTAGTGTCCATTATTGGTGCTCGGCAGCTATAGTGCAATTGGCTCATCTTGGCATTTGTCTTCAAAAATATGTCCTGGTGCATCTTAACATATGAAAATATGGACTTTGGTACATTTCATGTTAGGAACTTATGTAAGATAAGAATTTTAGATGCAGTTCCTTACATACCACTTTTTCTTAGTTGGAGATGATGTGATCACCTGACCCTTTGGATTGGGTGACCTCAGCTTCACTAGCTTCACTGTTTCATGGTTCAGACTTCTTAACCCATGTCTTGTTCATCTGTGCTCTAATTTTCTCAACTGTAGGAATAGGTACCCTAGTCTTAAAATCTTTCCTTGTATGACCAATTTTCAAACAACTATGACAAACTAGGCTTCCATTCATCCAACTTTTAGACTTTCCTATGAAATGTGTCCTTATGCAATTTTCTAGAACATGTCCATACTCACCACAGTAATGACAACTATGCCATGTGTTGTAATCCCACTTGTAAGTATTGTCTTTTCTTGGTGATTTCTCTTGTACTTTTGATGTCCACTATTGTTTACCTTTAGATCTATAATCTTGTGCTTTATGACCATATTTGTGACAGTTATAGAAATTACCATTGAGTCTAGGTGTTTTGCTTTCCTTTGTCTTACATTCACGTGCTTGATGTCTAAACTTATTACAGTTAAAGCAATAACTATTAAAGTTAGTTTTCGGATTGGACTTACCATTCTTGCTTTGGCAAATGTTTGTTGTATGACCTGGTTTCCCACAATGGTGGCAAATAGGTTTGTTGTTTCTTTTCTTTGCATACCTTCTTTCACCTGTCTTAGATGATTCTCCATCTTCAGTAGTTGTATGTTGTTCAGTGTGACCTAATCCAGAAGAATCTTTAGGTATTCTTGATGCTTCCACCAGTTGTTCAAAGTAGCTCATAGCTGCGTTGGGATCATTCGCTCTATTACTAAGTTCTTTCTCAGATCTCAATTCATCTTTCAACTGACTATTCTCAGATCTAAGATTTACAATCTTGAATTCTTTCCTACTGATCTCCTGAGTCACAATTAGTAATTGATTTTCCATGTCAACTTGATTGACTTTCATTTTTTGTACATCATGTGTTCTTTCATCCAGTCTGGTAGTCATCATTCTTTTGTCTTCTTCTATCATATCCTTGTCATCTTCGGCTTTCTTTTTCTATTCAACAACTTCACACATTCTTATTGATTGGGCTTCTTGTTCCTTTTTCAAGTTTCTGACTTCTTCACATAGTGCACTATTCTTTTCTAGTAGATCTTCTATTGCTACATTGCTCTCAGTAGAATCTCCATTCTGAAATAGATTTGTGGTGTCCTCTTCCTAATAATGAGTGTCACTCATTAGTTTGGCCAAATCTTTCCTTACAGGCAAGGACTTCTTTAATTCTTGTCTTTCTATCTCAAGTTGTTGTAGTGCTAGTTTAATATCAATCTTTTGATTCTCAATGACTTTACCCATCTTTTAGATATCCATCTCAAGATCTGTATTCTCAAGCTGATTATGACCTTTTTAGAGAATTGAGCTCTGATACCAACTGTTGGAAATACAATAATGGGAAAGCAAAATACTAAGAGGGGGGGTGAATTAGATCTTTAAAATTAAACACTTAAAACAAACTGATGCACATTCATACATATATGAATCTAATGTAATCTTAGATAGCATCCACACAATGAAATAAATAACACATAACACAAGAACTTGGTAACCCAGAAATCCAAATAGGTAAAACTAGGGTGGGGATGACACTCAAAAAATTCTCCACTAGTATAGTAATAAAGTGTGCCTATTAAGGGTACAAAAGTTGATTACAAGATGCAATCTACCCTGTTAAAGGTCTGCCCATTTAAGAGCTAAAGATAATTACAATCTACCCTGTGAAAGTATTTCAACTTACAATAAAGTAAGCACTCTCTTAGGAGATAAAGAAAGGTCTGCTAGAACCACTCTGTTAAGATATTTTCACCTAATACAATGATTAGAATGTCTCAAGTATTGATCCTTCATTATGCACTCTGATGCTGATGACAGATCTCCTCTTTCCAGTACCTTCTATGATCTCATAATCTGATATAACTTTACTTTGTTGTTCACTGTGTTGTCACTTTTCTTGATCTTTGCTTCTTAACAAAATAAACCTCTGTGCATTTCACTTCAAAAATGCAGTCACCACACACACTTCGTCTTCTCTCTTCTTACACATAGAAAATAGGATTTAGAAGAAATCTAATATATCTATTCAATTCTGATACTGAGATCTAGATCAATGATCAAGATCTAATATCCATACCTTGATGGTATTACAATTAATGTTTACAATAGATCATGCATAGAATAAAACAATTAAATGCATAACTAACTCCATAGAAGAATATTAAATGCATACATAAGTTGGCCCAAAAAGCTTATACAAGTCAGCCAGATCACTTATCCTAGAAGTTTGAATCATCCCAGACATGTATACAAAAAAATTTCTGCTTGACACTTGACTTCTTTGTATCCTACTCGGCTCGAAAATGTAACTAGGCAAACTGAAAACTACTCGGCAATGTTGCTCAGCCTTGCATATTTTTAGGTCGACCACAGTGATAGCCAACTGAAACTGCCTAAGTGAATGACTAAGTGTTGGTCACTAATCATCAACAGAACTTAGAGATTAACAGATGACACCTTAGCTAAATCAAAAGAAATAAATACTCATATTAATGACTTAAGGAATATATTGGATCGTATAGAGAAATTTCAAATCCATCTCAATCCAAAGAAATGTGCCTTTGGGGTCTAATCAAGAAAGCTTCTAGGGTTTATTATCTCAGAAAAATGAATTGAAGTAGACCTAGAAAAAGTCAAAGCTATACTGGAGATGACTCCTCTACGCAACATCAGTCAAATGAGAACATTACAAGGGAGACGCCAATCAATCAAGAGGTTCATGTCACAACTTGCAGATAGAGCACAACCCTTTACCAAATTACTACATAAAGTGGTCACTTTCAAGTGGGATGAGCATTGTGAAGCCAACTTTAGAGAATTAAAAGAGTACCTAGCTAGTCCTCTTATTCTTATAGTGCTCAGTCATGGAAAACCATTACTCCTATAGATTTCAGCTACAACCACATCACTAGGGGTATTGCGAAGATAGATCAATCTACTACATTAGTAGAACACTAGTCTCTTATGAACTCAATTACAACATTATTGAGAAATCATGCTTATCAGTTGTCTTTGCATCATAAAAATTGAGACATTACATGCTATCACATACAGTCAGGCTCATTGTGAAGATAGATCCTTTAAATTACTTCCTAAGCAATAAATCATTAACAGGACGTCTAGAAAAATGGGTCCTCATCTAAGTGAATTTGACATTGAGTATGTGAACAGGAGGGCTATTAAAGGACAAGTCCTCTTAGATCAACTAGCTGATTCACCACTCCAAGATGATGAACCTTTAAGGATTGAATTCCCAAATGAAACAATTATGCAACTCACTGAGTATATGTGGAAGATGTACTTTGATGGTTCTTTCACACAACAAGGCTCTAGAGCAATGGTTCTATTCATAACTCCTCAAGGCTACAACATACCCAAGTCCTACAAATTAATGTTTCCATGCACCAATAACATTTCTAAATATGAAGCATTGGTAAACGGTCTCAAACTTGCTATGGAGTGGAAGATTGTAGAGTTACACTTGTATGGTGACTCCCATCTTATTATCAATCAAGTAAATGGATATTATTAGACAAAAGATGAGAATTTGATTCCCTACAAGCAACTAGTTGATGACTTGAAGAAGTACTTTGTTTTCATCACATTCTAGCAGATACCCAAAATAAAGAACAAAGATGTAGATTCTATCGCTACATTGGCATCTATATTACAACTAGAGGAACAACAATTCTGCTATGACTTGGTGGAAGAATTATCCTATACATCCTTTGATACCCCTGAATACCAAGAAATCTATGCTTTGAACACCCCAAACCAATCTTGGTATGCTAATATCATTACTTACCTAACTGACCAAACCATTCCCAATAATCTATCAAGAAATGAAAAAAGAGCCTTGACTAAGATAGCATCGCATTATGTTGTCATAACTAATAACTTGTATCGATGAGGTCTTGACAGTATGCTTCTTAGATTTTTAGAACTCAAAGAGTCAGATCGCACGTTAAAAGAAGTCCACGAAGGTGTTGGTGGATCACATTCAAATGAATTTTCATTAGCAAAGAAACTTCTTAAAGTAGGCCATTACTGGCCTAAAATACACATGGAAATCTCATCCATGCTCCTACCAAAGAACTTATACCTTTCATTACATAATGGCCATTTCAGCAATGGGCCTTTGACTTGGTTGGACAAATATATCCTAATTCTTCAAATAGACACAAGTTCATCATTACGACCACTGAGTATTTCATGAAGTGGGTTGAAGTTATGCCGCTAATAAAATCCACTAGAAAATAGGTGTCTATGTTCATATTGAACTACATTAATTGTAGATATGGGATAATGTCTTCAATTGTAACAGATAATGGGGGCCAATTTAAAAACCAAGACATTGATGACCTTTGCGAACAGTTCCTCATCACTCAATATTTCTCCTCAATTTATTATCCTCAAGGTAATGGATAGACTGAGGCATCTAATAAGAATATTCTCAAGATCCTACACAAAATTGTGAGTAAATATAGAAGAGACTGGAAATGACAACTAAATCCATCACTTTGGGCCTACAGAAAAAGCATCAAAACACCAACAGGAGCCATGATATTTGCCCTAGTCTATGGCACTGAAGAAGTTCTACCTATTGAGGTTGAAATCCCATATTTGCATATATCTTTACACGGTCTTGTAACTGATGAGCAATACCACATCGATCGGGTGAATTATTTAGACTTACTTGATGAGCGCATGCAATAGGAATTCAATCACCTAAAAGTGTACCAAGCATGAATGTCCAACGGGTACAATAAAAAGGTCAAACCATGAAAATTTCAACTGGGGGATCTCATCCTAAAGGAGAATCCTGAAAACCAGCCTAACAGAGAACATAAAGGAAAATTTGAACCTAACTGGTTGGGACCTTATGTTATCACTGCTACTTTTGGGACCGGAGCTTATCAACTAGCTACACCTGAGGGGGATGTTCTTCCCAATCCTATCAATACTCTACATTTGAAGCGGTTCTACCCTTGATGTTCGGCTAGCAGAGCTTCTATAATGAAAATTTATAAAATACCAAAAACATCAGGAATTTGATCCTAAAGAAATCCAAAAATAGTGGAAAAATTCTTGAAGAAAAGGTATCTTGGGTGAGAACCTGGTAAACAGGCACCTTAGTACTACAAAAACATTCAAAAAATGCAAAAATAGAAAAAAAAATTGAAAAAGAGAGAAGTGCCTTGATGAAACCTGGTAAAATAGGCATCCTGGTAGCAAAAAGAATGAGAAAGTTTTTCCAAGTGGTGAAAACCTGGGAATCAAGTGTCACTTGTATTCCTTTCTCTATCTATCAATACATTACCGATACTAAGCCTTCACTATTACACCTGTGCTAAGTGTTGACTTTCTTTCCTTATGAAATATCTTATCCTTTCTTGGGATTATTCTACATTTCTATCTTAGGGAACAAATCATTCTGCACTAGGGGCATCTTTGCTAACATGATAGATTGCATCTGCTAGATCATCATAGGATGGTTTTTCTTGTGATACAATGTTTCTCGATACTTGCACCAAACTATCACTTTCACAAAACAAGGATGATACAAACATGGCACTAACATGAATAATGTTCCTAAAAAACCTACATTGGATTGCAAACAGGAAGAAAGTTATATACAGACATGGAACACATATTGCTTGAATTCCAACTTTTAAATTGATAAATAACTACTGCACTTGAAAAATGAATTGATAGTATTTCTCAATACTAGCTAAACACAGTTTGATCTAGGTTTGATTATGAGTCTTTTATGTACCGATGATGTTTTTACTAGGGGCATCTAAGAAGTTATGAATTTTATTTGATTGATTCCCAATTGATAGTTTTTATGTCTTCCGAGTTACTCCATGACGTTTTCACAAAGACAAAGAGTCGCAAGGATAGGGGGCATAACATTTTTTTGGTTTTCTACATATGGTGATTATTCCAAATGATCCTATAAATTTCACCTAACTTAGATTTTTATGGTAAAATCTGCCACCATGACTGGATAGCCGCATATATCTCGATCTTTGTTATGTGTAAACTACATTGAGGTTGAAACAATTTCCTTGTTTGTTTTCTAAGTCAGATTCTCACTAAGTTATATGACGGATAATGTACCCAAGGATATGAATTTTCAAGGTCATTGCGGGTCCAATATCTTACCTTACACAGAATCTGATATAATAAAAGGAAGGTGACTAGCTTGTCATCCTAGCTTCTATGCCTTGATTCCTAAGTCTATTTCCGATATTTCATCCAATAAAAATAGTATTCATACTTTCATAATATTAGTGGGTATTAGTGATTTTTGTACTATCAGGTGGTATCTATTCTGAAAAGTGCCCAATTATCATAAAATGTTACAATATCTGTAAATCAGTGACAGTCCTAAGAGTCTGCATATAGATGCATTTAGAGATTGCATGATTTATTTCACAAAGAACAACATAAGGATTTGAGCTCAAACTCCTTTCTAATTTTAATTCATTTGAAATCCAAGATATTTACATATCCATGATTCCCAAAATATTTGATCAATCAAGAACAAAACCAAACTCACATTTTAAACATGATTAACTTGGTAAAACGTGTGTTTTCTCTGAACACACCTTCATTCCTTCACTTCTAAAATCCATTCTTTCTCGATCTAACCACTCCTGCAAGTGATACATTCTTTCAATAGAGGGATTTTTTTTATTTTTCTTTCCTTCGATGTCATTCTTGAGGGGGCATGATCACACTATCATCAATCAAATTCTTGCTTGAAACAGAATTAAAAATGACTTTTTTATGAAACAACTAGGGGCATGATAGTTTCTTTGACTAAGTCAGAACTATTGGATAGAAAGATTTGGTTCTCATAAGCTGGATATCTTGTGTTTCCTCATTTTAAAAGATTCTTACTAAGCTCCTAGTAGCTTCATATTGAATTTTGAACAACAACCAAGTCCAGAATCAGTATTATCAATCTTTGGATGACAACCAAGTTTAGAATTGGTATCTTTAAAAATGTTTTATTGACCTTTCGACGACAACCATGTTCAAATTCAATTCTATCAGTTTAGTTCAATCAAGTGCAAGATTGATCTCATCAGGAATTTTGTTCGATCGTGAGTGAAGTTCTCAATCTTTCTGAAGTCAAAAACACAAAACTTTCTTTGAATCAATATGTTGCTCTCACATCAATTAAAAGAGGGAAAATGTAACCACCTAGATTTGGTTTGCTTTGACTATAGACACTATTTTCCCTAAGTGTGATCATATCCCCAATTATGCCCAGACAACTCTTTAATTGGCTGACATAATTCATTCAAACTCCTAAGTGATCTAATCACTAATTTACATTAATCACTTTAGCCAATACAATTAGATCAATTCAATTCAAATCAAACCTGGCTAAGGTAATTAATTTAAATGGAATTAAATGAAATCCTAATCATACCTCATCACTTGCAATATCAATCCCCTAGCCTAATTTATTCAGTTTGGCTATAGTCTTAATTAATTATTATAAAGCAATCAAAAGCTTAGATGATTAATTAAATCCCTATTATTAAGTGAATATGTTATTACAACAATTCGTTTCATTAATATTCCCTCAAACCTAACCAATCTCAACTACCCAACCATGAGTTCAAACTCATCTCAACCCCTCCTCACATGCTAATTCTTCTTAATTTTCTAATTAACCCTAATTATCTAATCCCCCCTCTACTCATTCTCTCTCATCTCATCTCTATCTTCTTAATCACATGCCTTAAGCCTTAATCCTAATCCTAAGCTACCCTTAAGCTTGTCACATTCCTAAATCTGTGATTAGGAATTCAACCCACTTGAGAAAGTCAACTTTCTCAAGCTTGGCTCCCTCTAAGTCCACCTTCTCAAGCTTGGACTTACACCCCTCACCATGCCTCTTAAATGCTTTCATTTAATGCATATTCCTTCCACTATGCCTCATCAATGCCTTTGGCATTAATGCCCCTTACACCTCATTAATGGTTTTTACACCCCCATTAATGAACCTTGTCCCCCCTCTCTCTACCCATTCTTTTATAAATTGGATGGATTTTGAGCACAAATTGCCCTTAATTTTTGAATGCATTCTTATAATTATCTTAATATTGAATATTTGAAAGCATTATTATGCTACTAATTTTCATGTAGGTTTATATTAAGTCATAGTAATTATATCTTGTTATTATAATCTTCATTTCTAGAGCTAGAATGCATATTTCTTATGATTTTGATAATATTTAGGCTTTATAGTTTTATTTGAATCTTCCATTCTTAGGTTGTATATGTCACTGGAATATGCATAATATGAGGGCTATTATGCCATTTTTCATACTCCTCCTAGATAGGAAGTAATAGATTGATTTTGGTGATTGCTATATTTACTAATCCCTTATTTTCACTAATGCAATGATCTATTGAAGTGTTGTGTCTCTCTTAACAGGTACAAAAATCACACACACAAGTGGAAGCTCTTAACAAGAACTTAGAAGAGGCTCCCAAAGCTCCTGCTCCAGCCAACGAGGTTTCTTTTGTGTAGATAGATACCACTTTGGACCTGCCAAAGGGAACAAAACAATTAGACAAGGATCATAATGAAGTTTCCCTAGCTACATTGTTGAACATCTTGCAGCTTTGGATAGTGTAAGGTGGGAAAATGGAGATCTTTAGATAGGGTTTTGAATAATGTATATTTGCACATAAAAGATAACCTATACCTCTATTAATGAATTACATTTAATTTTTATGATAAGAAATGTAAATCTGGAAATGTTTTCAAAGAATAATGGAATGAAGAAATAAAAATTACTTATCTCTGAAAAAGAATCTGGTGAAAACCCTATCAAATGTTCTCGGAAACTATTGATTTTTGCGATGCTAAACCAAAACTGTGAGATCTACAAAACCCAAAAATATTATTCTTTTCTGAGTTAGGTCGACCTTGACCCAAATGTGGGGGCACAATTGTACCCCAAAATGTTGACCTTGACCTACACTGCTCTGATTAAAATTCTATTTGCGGATCTTGAAAGTTGGTTGAAAAGGTATCCAAATCTAATCTAAAATTTGTTGTCATGTACCTGTAATTTCAATAAAAATGGTTTTTTTTGTTGGGCGGGAGGGGTTTGCCTTGGTCAAACCCCAGTTTTGGAATTAACCTTAAAATATAATTGAAATTGTAGAGATAAACAAAGTAAATGAACAAATTCACCTTGCTTGTATAGAAACCCTTATGGAGGATTCGAATCCTTGAATCAACAAGTATGGATTCTCTGAATAGAATGTAGAATTTAGGATGGAGGATGTCTCAAATCAATTTATTTTATATATTCAACACCAATCTTGAATGGATCTTGGAATAGGAAGAGGCTTGTATGGATGTGGATGGAGAAATCTTCAACAAGAGGGCTCCATAGAGCTTTGAATCATTCAATGGCTTCCAATGGATCTCCTTGACGAATTGAATGCTTGAATAATTTATTTCTTGTAGAAAATGGATGCTTGAGAGTAGACTTGTTGTTATCTTTTGTTATTCTTCATTTTTTATCGTGGTCATTGCATATCTTATCTTAGAAAAAATGAGAGGAGAAAGGCTTCCTTAAATACAAGTCTAGGGAACAATCTTCTAGAGAGACTCACATAGGATAATTAGATTCCAATTAGGCATATACCCCTATAAGTGGACCTATATTAAATATAATTCAATAATTGTTACTTCGGAGCCCAAAATAGCCAACCCGAAAGCAGGAATTAAATCTTTCTAAACCCTGACATCTGGAAACTTTGGGATCCTGAAATTTGGACCTTGGGTCAAGGTCAAAGTCGACCTTGACCTAGGTTAGGTTAAAGGTTTACCTTGACCTAGATCAGGGTCAAGGTCTACCTTTCCCTAGGTTAGGTTCGAGATCAACCTTGACCTAGAAGATTGACCTTGACCCTGAGGTCAAGAATCTCATAGTCACATAGCAGAATGCCAAAAAAGGTAGGAGAAAAGTGGAAAATAGGGGAGAATCAGGGGGAAAAAGAAGATCCAATTAAAAGACCCATTCAAGGAATTTGACATGACCCCAAACCACTTACTTGAAGAGCTAAACCAGTCCTAAATGGAAGTTCTTCCATTTTCAAATGATACATTTAGCCCCCACTTTAGCAAGAGTATGGACTCGATGCAAACTCTTGGTAAAGGAGATCACCAAGAAAAGATAATCTTATTGAAATCAAAGGGACAAAGCAATCCTCAAGCCCCCAAGGACTCAAGTCTTTGTCAACCCCAAGATTGCAATAAGAGAGACCTCACCAATCAAAGAGAAAGAGAGAGGGGGTGGCTAGCTCGCCCAGTAAGATGTGTGTATCTCACTATGAACCACGAAAAGGATAGGATGGACTATCAAGAAAGCACTTGATAGTCACCAATTAAATTTGTGCACCCTCTAGTGGCTTTGTGCATCTATGTAGTGCATCTTCTGACAGGTTTTATGAAGTACCCATGGATCCATATGCTCATATCACCATGGAATACATTTGTAAAATGTGTATCTCTTAAGGATTTAGCAACTTATGTGTGTTATCTTCTGAGGATTTAGTATATTGAATTGTAATTGAATATGTATCTCTTTAGGATTAAGAAACTTATATGTGTTACCTTCAGAGGATTTAGCATGTTGCAAAACAAAAGGTTAGAACAAAAATGCATAATATAGAACAAGGGAGGCCATATATATGCCCCCTCCTTAAGATAGATAAATACATACTATTTTTTCATGTTAAGGAAAGAAAAGAGCAAGGATAAAGACTTCTTCAATATCAAGACAATATCCATAGACAACACTTATTCCAAGCTAAGAAGGTCATAGCTCCTATGAGACCATGGAAGGGACGAATGCAAAGAGATATCATGCAAGAAGTGAAAAAGTAACCCTTGTGAGGGATAGCACACTATTCAATTTCCAAGGTGAGATATTTATCAACCATGGAAACCCATTGTCAAACAATGAAATATGTTATAATCAAGGACATATATCCTCAATGTAAACCAAAATTTTCATGTATGATTGGATATCACATAATAGATAGATACTGCTTAACCAAGGGAAAAGTAGATCCTAGAAAGACAGAAAAGAAGGAAATGGCATCCTTTCCCCCAAGCGTAGGAACAAGGATGAAAGGGGACCTATTATATAGCTCACAATACTATGCAAGACAATGAGCCCCCAAGGATTAGGCTAACATTGTTTACATAATATGGAGCTCCATAATAGGAACATTAATGTTATTTAGAGAAAATAGGATTGAAATATAACCTATTGTGACATGATATATAAATAACTTTACAATTAATGAGCAGCCTAATCTTATAATGTAAAGCTTGACATTCATTAGTAGAGTGATCATGAAATATATGATAGAAAGAAAAAGGAAGAGGCTTCAAGTGTGGACTATGTTTCTTTTTGTGTTTAGGTCTAGTAATTATCTTAGCACAAAGGAGTTTAGGAAAAATAACTTCTTGGTCAAATTCCTTCACAGGTTCATCATGTTTTGAAGTGTTATTTGATATGTTGGAAACATTGATGTGTTGTTGAGGATTAAATCCCAATCCATAAGAATGCTCATGCCCCCCATTCTGGAAGGGCATTTGAACTCCCTGTTTATGCTTACCACATCCTTGACCATGGAATCCTTGTTTAACTAGTGAATTATAACCAGGAACATAATGAAAAGCCATATTAGAAGGATTCAATGGAACTTAAGTAGTCACTATGTCATCACTAGTAGGTTTGAAAGATTCATAGTGGGTAGAAGCAGTGACAAAGTTATTGCAAAGGGCATTAGAAGTAGAAGAAAAAGATCGTTGTTCACACTCTCTTTGTTTCTTCATAAAATCAAGATCAAAAACCTTATACTCTCCAAGAAAGGTAGGATTAAAATCCAAGGTTCCCCACTCATATCTAAGAAGAGCATAATAGAAAGAATGATTAATATTAGGAATAGGATTATTGTGGGTTTGAATATTCAAACAAGGAGTTGGCGCATCATCTTCATGAAGTGTATATATCATGTTGTTGTGAATAAACTTGACTTTATGGTGAAGGGTGGAAGGAACAACATACATCTCATGCAACCAAGGCCTACGCAAAAGGAGGTTATCATTAAGAGCTCAAGGCATAACATGAAAAGGAGTATTCAGGATAACCGAACCTACTTTGATAGGTAAGGTAATGATGCCCAAAGTGTTCTTATCAATGTTATCAAAGCCACATGTAGGAACATTATCAGGTTGAACAATTGAAAGATTGGCTTTAATTGGTTTGAGCATGTCCATCCTACAAATATTAATCCCAGATCCATTATCAATAAAGGTCCTATGAATGATACTCCTATTGATAGTAACAACATCCATAAGAGAATCATATTGATTCTATACTTCTTTAGAAGGTAAACCCTTTTGAGTAAATAGAATGTTAGGAGGACCTGGGGTAGCATGCATTTACTTTAGGAAGGTGTTGATGTTATCTTGATTAGGAGGTGGATTTGGAAGAGTTGCTAAAGATTTTTTCAAGGCTTAATGGTAGGTAGGTGAAGTTTGAAGAAGCTCCCATAAAGAAACCTTGGCAGGGGTATTGCACAATTGGTTTATAGAATCATCTTCCTTGCTAGGAGATGGGGTGGAGGAAGAAGAATGGGTTGAGAAGGTGGTAAAGAAGTCAGAATAGTAGGCTAACGGTTATTCTATGTGTGATAAGCATGTGAAATGGAATCTATGTTATCAAAGAAATGCAAATGATCTCTAGGTTTACCCTTGATAGTAATGCAAGGACAACCTTTAATATTCAACAAGGGTTTTGGATAAACCATGTTACTTGTCTCAACACTATGAATAGATTCACAAGAAGGATACAAAGAAGACATCGTAGGAGGAGATGAGGGGATCTTGATTCTCCATAACATCATCACTAAGAGGGAGAGAATGAAGGGAATTCATATGATTCTCCACTAATGCCTCATCACTATAAGGAATCCCAAATGGAGGTAAAGCATCTATAATGTCTTCTTCTTTCTCTAAAATGTCTGCATAAGGGGAGTGTGTTTTAGAAAAAGAGTCACCATCATGTATGAATATGTCATCCATTAATAAATCACCCTCTTGTATCAAGGCATCTTCACGAGGAGGGGATAAATCAATGTCTTTATCCAAGGGTTCATCCCAAAAACTAGAATCATCCACAATCGCTTCATGAGGAAGAAAGTAATCAACATCAAAATCCAAAGGTTCATCCAAAATAGGAGGATTATAATCTATATCAATAAAGCACCTTGTAGGAGAACCATAAATCACTAAAGCTTGATCCCTAAAGGGGAAAGAAGGTAAATTATATTCTAAAGTAGGCTCATAGAAAAGACTTATATTAGGAGAATAATTAACATCAATCCTCAACTCATCTCCATAAAGAGAAATATTAAATTCATCTTCTTTCTCTAATATATCCTTACAAGGTATTACAAGAGAGGACAAAGAAACATCACATGCACTAAATGAAGTCTTTCTAGGTGCATCAATGTTGTAAATAGTGGAACATGAAGGTAACCATGCACACACCCTATAGTAAAGGTCAAATGAAGATGTTGTAGAAGAGGATGAAATAGGAATATGATCCATGGAGATCTTATTTGAACAATTTTAATCCTCATTTTCATGTACCTCATTAGGGGATGTATCCTCTTTCGCAACAAAAGCCTCATCAAAGTATTCATAACAAAAATCATACATGTTAAACACAAAGTAACATTACAAGCATGAAAATGTAAATGTTTTTGTTTTTTTAAAGAAATTTTGTGATTTTTTATCTTTGAAATTTAAATGAAAGAGCATAAAATAAATCTAATTTTATATGCATGTAAGATCTAACATAAAATTCAAATCTAACACCAAAAATAAAGAGTTGTCTATCGCAGGTTCACCAAAATGTAAAGTTGAGAATATGGAGATCTTTAGATAGCGCTTTGAACAATGGAGATTTGCACATAAAAGATACCCTATGCCTCTATTAACCACTTAAATTTAATTTTAATGATAAGAAATGTAAATCTGGAAATGTTTGCAAAGAATAATGAAATGAAGAAATAAAAAGTACTTATCTCTGAAAAAGAATCAGTTGAAAACCCTATCAAACGGTCTCAGAAACTATTGATTTTTGCGTTCCTAAAATGAATTTATGAGATATACAAAACCCAGAAATATTTTTATTTTCTGAGTCAGGTCGGCCTTGACCCAAATATAGGGGTACAATTGTACCCCAAAATGTTGACCTTGACCTGCACTGCTCCGACGTAAATTATGTTCACGGATCCCAAAAGTTGGCTGAAAAGGCTATCCAAATCTGATCTGAAATTCACTACCCTATACCTATACCTACAAGAAAGATGGTTTTGTTTTTTTGGGGGGAGGGGTTTTCCTTGGTCAAACCCCAATTTTGAATTAACCTTAAAATATAATTGAAATTACAGAGATAAACAAAGTAAATGAAAAAATTCACCTTGCTTGTATAGAAACCCTTATGGAGGATTCAAATCCTTGAATCCATGAGTATGGATTCTATAAATAGAATGTAGAATGTAGGATGGAGGATGTCTCAAATAAATTTCTTTTAGATCTTCAACACCAATCTTGAATGGATCTTGGAATAGGAAGAAGCTTGCATGGATGTGGATGGAGAAATCTTCAACAAGAGGGCTCCATAGATCTTTGAATCCTTCAATGGATACCAATGGATCTCCTTGATGAATTGAATGCTTAATTGCTTTATTTATTGTATAACAATGGATGCTTGAGAGTATAATTTTTGTTATCCTTTGTTATCCTTCATTTTTTATCATGGTCATTGCATATCTTTTCTTAGAGAAAATGAGAGGAGAAAGGCTTCCTTAAATACAAGTCCTGAGCACAATCTTCTTGAGAGGGTGAAATAGGAGAATTAAATTCCAAATAGGCATATACCCATAGAAGTGGACCTATATTAAATATAATTTCAAGTCATTACTTCAGAGCCCAAAATAGCCGACTTGGAAGCGGGAATTAAACCTTAATGAACCTCGACATCCAGAAACTTTGGGATCCTAAAATTTGGACCTTGGGTCAAGGTCAAGGTTGACCTTGAATTAGGTCAAGGTCAAGGTCAACCTTGACCCTAAAGGTTGACATTGACCCTGGGGTCAAGAATCTCAGAATCATAGTGAAAAATGTCAGAAAAGGTAGGAGAAAAGTGGAAAATAGGGTAGAATTAGGGGGAAAAAGTAGATAAAAGTCAAAGACCCATTCAAGGAGTTTTACATGACCCCAAACCACTTAATCAGAGGGCTAAACCAGTCCTAAATGGAATTTCTTCCATTTTCCAATGATATAGATAGATATCCTAAAAGGAAAATTGGATACAGTACATAAGGCATTTAGTAAGTTGCCTTATTTAGAGAAGGAGGTGAAAGGCCAAATAGCATCTTTGGACCCATTATTTAGAACATGGTCAGGAAGGGGGTCCTTATTTGAAAGACTAGAGGTATTTAAACCTCACAGGATAGATCTCCCAGAAGTAGTATGCCAAGTGGGTGAGATGATAGAACAAATTGGCACATCATTGTCCTTCTTTGAAGGAAAATACAATCATATTCAAGCAAGGATCAACATGTTTGGCCCTGATTTTAGTAGGTTTATCCCTCCTATCAAAGGGAAAAATGATGATATCAAATCGGTTGAGTAGTAGAGAAAATAATTTGATACTTTTATGAATAAGAAAGAGGCATTCCTGACAGATGATAATGTCCTAGATATGGACAGATTCAATAAAGCCTTAGACAAAGCTTTCAAAGCTAAAACATACTTTGTTAAGTTTTTTTCTAGATGTCAAGGCTATTATTGATGTTAGGTGGGAAAGGAAGATGAAGTAGTTACAGAGAATACAAGGATATAGTTGGCCATCAGAGGATGAATTCACACTTTGGGACAACATCACCAAGTCAAAGAAGAAGAAACCAACAACAATTGACATGGGCATGATAGATGAGGAGTAAAGTGGCTCTTGGCACCTGATCAATGAGCACAGGGAGGGTAATCATCATCAAGAATAGTATAAGTTAGCCTTTATTGGTGGTCACTAGGTCTCATAAAAAATTTAATAGGTTACCCTAAATATCTACAAACAAATGTGCCAACTACAAAGAATTTGGAATGATTTCAAATCAACTACTTAAGTGTATTTCTTCCATCGACTGGAAATGTAACTAATTTTGTCTTTTACCACTTTTAGATTTTTCCTAGACACCCAAAGCTTGTTGCATCATATATCTTTAAGGATTACAATATGGATAGTTCTTACTATATATAGAAATTTGTATTATATTGTAAACGATGGTGAATTCACAACTATGAGGCAGATTTTTGAATTTTGTCTAGTCTCAAGCTTTTTTGTCATTCTGAATGTATTGAACAGATATATTTTAATAAAAAACATGGAAGTTTTTGTTTCATATCTATGATATCTTCTTGTATTTGTGTTTGATTTCTTGTGTATTTAATGTGTAAGGAATTTTAAATATACTGGTTATAAGGTAACTCTGAGAATGTTTTTGAGTTTCTTTCAAGGAGAGAGTAATTCTTAAAAGTAGCTTTAGAGGGCTAAATATTAGTATAAGAATCTAATACATGGGTATAAGAATGAGAAGTTATTTTTTAAGGCATTTCATCTAAGTTTCATGTGTGGTTGTATGTGAATGTACAATATCATTTGATCTTTTCCCTGGATTAGGCACTAATCTAGATTTTGATTAGTAGTTGTCATCATCAACATTAAATCTAAATAATCCTTTATATTTCTGTTTAAAGAACATAGATGTTTATCATTTGTATCAAAGAATACATGTAATTTTATTCATTCCTTGGAGAGTGAATCATTAGGGCAGCCTTCATGAGTCTAGAACTTAAATAGAAGAAGGATGAGAATCCTTATTTCACTCATATTTTCCCTTGTCAAATTCATGGTCTAGCTTGTAAACATCTCCATAAGATTGGTTCTATTCATTTGTAAAATATGTTATTAGTTGTTGCAGTAAAAAGAAGGAGAAAATCTATGAAAATCCTTGATCCACTATCAAATTTACTAAGAAGCAGTAAATTGTAAAAGGTACACCCTCCTGAGTCTATGGAGCTTGAAGAAGGAGGATTAAATCCTCATCAATTAGACTTTTTCTTGTTTGATTCAAGTCTTGGGAATCATAGAGTCAAGCATTGAAGCTTAACAAAGGTCTGAAAATAAAAATATCTAACAAAATGGTGACTCTACTGGGGAGAAATGGGTTTTAGCAATAGGATTTCTAAAGTTCATATATACTAATTATTTATCGTTCCATTATTTTATTAGTTTAAGTAAATTATTTCCCATACTTGTTGTGGGTGGAAACTCTATACTATGTGCATTCTAGTATTTGCATATTGAACTTTGAAATTTCTTATCTAATTTAAAATGAATCAGAAAAGAAACACCAGGTCATACTATAGAAATAATCTAGAGAAAGATATAGGAAAATAGATCCATACACCTAAAAGAAGACAATGGTCTAAAAGAGGTGGGTCAAATCATTACTCCCTAAGAATTTCAAAAGGAATAATGGAAACACATGTCCCTGAGATACTTTCATCTTCATCTAAAAATGATAATAATTCAAGGCCAGTTGGCCCTTATGTTGGTGACATTTATTTTGATCCTCTCATAGATGGAGAGATGACCAATCCAGGCTTCTTCCCTGCACATGAAACTCTAGAGCAGCCAGGAGAAACATCTATTGTTGAGAATGCATCCTATGACTCTGACAAGTTACGAGATGAAGTTCTAGCACTAAGAAGAAAGGAATGTGAGAAACTATTAGAAATAGAGAATTCTAGGAAGAAGAGAGAGAAATAAATATATGAGATACTGATTGAAAGAGATGAACTCTTAAAGAAGACAAAGAACAATGAGCTCAATGCCAGAAGCCTAAATGAGGAGCTCAAGGGATTAGATGAAGAATTGTTTGGTAACCTTGGGGCCTTGAGGCAACAAGCTGAAAATAATAAGTCAAGATCTAAGAAAGATGAGTTTGAAGGAGGACCTTTCATGAGATAGTTTCACCCAAATGAAATTGAGAAAAATGAAAAGCTCAGGAAAAATGACTGGGATGCATTTGATAAAGGAAAATAGAAAGCAGTTGACATCAGTATAAATGAGCCTAAACAAAGAAAATCTACCTCTGCTGGTATGTCCCAAGTGGATTTAGAAATTGAACAAGCTAGAAAAGATAAAGAGGGTCTACCTAAGTAATTAGAAAAAAATGGAGTTGGAGGTTGCTACAACTGACATGAAGATGAGAATAGCTTTCCTCCATGCTACTACAAATACCATTGCAAGTAGGTCTATGCATGTTACTACTGGGACACTACAATATAGCCCACCAGGTGGTTCAGGGCCAAATGTTCAAGTTTGCGGTCCTAATCCAAATGCTCAAAATTCTAATCCTAAACAAGGTGCTCTTCAACCTACTCAAAACCAAGGAGGTGTAGCAGGCACTAGTGGAAGACATGCCCTTGGAAATTTCCAAAGAAGACCCATCCAACTGGATAGATATCGACCTATGTTCTTTGATGGCATCCCTGGTAATCCAAACATGATCCCCAATGAGGTAAGAGACTAAATCCATAAGTTCACTTGAAATAATGTTATCTCTTGTGAAGAACATTTGAAAGCTTTCATTGATAAGATCACTTATTTTGAAATTGAGAATGAAGATGTTATCTTGAAACTCTTTGACCAATCTTTAATATAAGATGCTAGGGGCTGGTTTAGGAATTTATCTAAGGGAAGTATAGAATCTTGGGATTAATTTGTTAGGTCTTTTAGGGAGAAATATAAAGAAAATATAAATTCAAGTTATATGTTGAATGAATTTAACAATATCAAAAAATTCCCTAATGAGAGCATGGCTGATTTTAACAATAGATTTCAGAAAGCCGTGAACAAATTATTCCAAGTATTGAGATTAGATGAGAAAGTTCGTTTAAATACTTACTTAATGTTGTTGATGGAAAGATGTCCTACCTAATGAAATTAAGTTTTTCCATTAGTATACTTAAAGGGAAAAACATGATAAAGGTCATCGGTATAGGCATAACTGATGGACAACAAGCATATCTGATGAGACAAAATATCTATCATAAAAATGCTAAGTATAGATATGCCTGACAAACAATGACAAGAGTAAGACTGACGACAAGCATAACTGATGATACAATTTATAGAAAATCGCCAATAGAGAAGAAAATGCATACCCGACAGACAATTCAATTAAGGAACACCAACGGAGGACAAAACTGACAGACTAACAGAGCAGCCCAACCATCATAACCAGTAGTCAGTTACAGAACCCGTAAAAAGTGGATCTGACTTTACACGTCAGATAAAGAAATGTAATTCTATTTATAGATTTTTTACTTGTTTTAAATACTTACTTGAGGGTCAAGCAAGCATATTGTAAATGTTTTAAAGCATTCTAACGGATATAAAACATATCTAACTAAATATCAAGGTCAAGTTGTAAACCTTGGATCTAGAGTTAATTTGAAAAGTGTTAATCAAGAATAGAGCTAGAAAATAGTATAAATAGATGTTCAATCATTTGTAATGAAGAGTGACTTTTAATCATTTGAAAAATGATAGTAGCCATGGAGAGCATCTAAGATGAAGAAGAGGATTCATGCAAAGTTCAGAAAGAGATCAAACCAGTTATCAAGAACACAGGAAGACTACCGATGAGTAGAGACAAGGTATTACTCAATCACTCAAGGTGATTACATATACATTGTAATCTATACATGATCTATTATCAGAAATTAGAGATTGCATTCACTATCAGATCAACATTTATATTGTAGTTGCAATCTAACAAGTGCATCACAACATAAATCCTTTTGTAGAAGGTGGACTTAACAGTTCTCCGATAAATCTCTTAACAGAGTGCACACCTAACGGTGTTGCTAAAGATTCAAATGAAGTAGATCCTAATAGGTCTCCACTCTAATACCCCTAACAGGGTAGATCGTCAGAAGTGATCAATTGTAAGCCTTTACTAGCTCCCTTCTTATCTGCAGATAGTGAAGTTTTGTGGGTAGACATCCCAACCGTAGTTTTTACTTCCTAACATGAGTTTTCTGTGATATCATATCATGTGCTATGTGTTATTTACTTTCATGTATGTTTCTTGAATTTTTATACATGTAAATAACTTATATTATGAATTCACATACAAAATCAAAGATGAATAGATAGATAGGTATACACAAATCTGATGACACGAAGGTTAAAGGGCCAACCACATAAAAAGTTTTAGAGGTGTTGATTAACCCCTCCCCTCTTAGTACATCATTCCAATAATTCCAACAATTGGTATTAGAGATAAGTCTCTTTCTTAAAAATTTTAAAGACTTAAGAGAAAAGATCCACACAATGGAAAAGTACAGACTAGACAAGACTATTGAGAATGAGCAGTTGCAAATTCAGATTTACTATGAGCAGTATAAAGAGGTGAGAGTAAGCATGAGAAAGTTTCTTGATGAAAGAAAGATCATGGCAACTAGGCTTAATGAAAAATATTATCAAGAAGAGGAGATCCCAGATTACTTCAACTATGCTAATCATCAATGAGAAAAACTTCAGACACATCAGTAGAAGAGATCACAAGTCTACAAGAAGTCAATCTACATCTGACATAGAAAATCAAGATGCTGCAAATTGGTCAAGAGACTCAAATGGTAAAAATGATTGGTGTCATTAATGATGATAGGAGGAAAATAATAGAGAAGCTACAAGAAAAAGAATTAGAGATTCAAAAACTTACTGATCATCACCATGAGATTACCAACCAGATTATTCTTATGAGTCAAGAAGCAAACAGATTAAATAATGAACTCATTGAAAGAATATAGATCATTGGTGAGCTAAGGGAAGAAAATGAGAAACTAAAGCATGAAGTCAGAATTCAGAATCAACACAATGAATTGATCAAGAAAGCTAAAGATAGTAATAAAAGAATGGATGATTTCCTTGATAGTCAAAGAAGAGTCAACAACTACAAAGGAATAGGGTACACTGACAATGGAGGGTCATCTAATAAATTAGATCAAAAGAATGTATATACAACTCCAAGAACCAAGAAGCTATCATGCAATCACTGTGGAAAACCAAGCCACACCTCAAATGTTTGCACAAACAAAATGAAAGGTATTCCTCAATCACAATCTACTTTCATTGGTAATTATTATAAATGTCACAAGAAAGGACACAAGGCATATGAATGCAGATCCAAAGTGACAAATCCAAAGAAGGAAACCTATATGGAAAAGTACTGCCCTACCTACAAAATGAATGGATATACATATCATGAATGCTAGAAAAAGAATAAGAAATCATGGACACCAAAAGAACCTAATAATGGCTACAAACCAAAAAGAGTGGGTAACTCATATGTTTGGGACTATAACACATGGGTAAATTGCACAAAATGTGGAAGGTATGGTCATATATCTACCAACTGTATGAGAAAATGGACTAGAAAACCAAGAGGATTGTTCAGTCCAAGAATGACATGATAACATTTTCATAAGGTTGGACATGTGATAAAAGATTGCAAAGAATGACTAACAGAAAAAAGTACTTATCCCAATGGAAATACCATTGATGACATCAAGAAGATGAGAAACAAGATGTGGGTAAAAGCCACAAACACTGAAGGTGCTAGAACAAGCAATGCAAATGATGATGCCCCATCTAATGAATCTGGTGGCATCACCATTTCCAACTAAATTGCATAAGTAAGTATGGAACTGCATTATGAAAAGTTATATTATGCATCAGTTCCATTATATATTGATCATATAGACAAATCAACATTATTGAAGATGCACTATATTGTCACTTGTAAATGTTATTGAAAAACAACCATCGGTTATTGGGTACAAATTTGCATCGATGAACACACACAAAAAAGTTAACACTACTTACCAGAATGTATCAGTCATTACACAAAAGCCAAGTCGCTAAGTGTAAATCGATGGACTTAGGTGATCCTTCAGTCGATGAAATTTGTCTTCGCCACTTTACCAACAATCATCGGTGAAGTCACCAAAGCTTCTACCGACCCTGACACTTTGTGCCTACACTGAATATTTTATTTATGCCTCAACCGACAAACTCAATCTTTGTATACCGATGTATTGGTGGGCATTAATGACAACCTAGGGCACAAAAGTTATAAAAATCTGATGGCTGAACTCATTTTGCACCTACAATTTTTGAGCAACCAAGAGATCCAAGTAGAGCAATTGGAGAGAAAAATTGAACTGTGACCTCAACAAGATTCCTACTCAACTCAAAGGATTCATGAGAAATCACAGGATTTAGTAAGTACCTGCATTCACCGACTGCACTGTTTAATTTATGAAAAAACCCAAAATTTCTGAAACATGATGGCATCTACTTCAAGAGTTGAAAATTTGAAAGAGGATAAAAGGAAAATGATCAATCTTATCAATAGAGGCACTTGTGTTGAACCAAAATACAAGCTACACCTAGAAATTGCATTACAACCTAATGATTCTGGAGCATTCTTCGAGATTCCACCTAGGGTTTTGCTGGTAGAGGACGTAAGGTCCTATATACAATGTAAGATCTCAAAATTGGGAGATCTAGACCTAGATAATGCCTACAAGGCACTGTGTGATGAAGATGGCAACCTAAAAGAAGAGCACAAGCATCTAGAAGTGAAAGGACTCACGAATGCATTACACTTTCTTAGAGTTTTCAAAACTGAATGGATACGAATAGTTCTCAGCAGAATGCATAACCAAACTTTATGGCTTAATAAGCCAAAATGAATAACAAAGGATGTTATTCATGCAGTTACTAGATATCCTACAACTAAAAAACCACAAGCTCACAAGAACCCATCCTTGAAGGAAGTGGAAAAGCTAACTGGTGCAAAATTAGACAAGAGAGGTCTTAAGGTCAGCACTATCACCGACAAAGAACTCAAGTTTGGTGCATGTGTGGTAGGATACAAAATATTTTAGGCAAGAAGAATGAACAACATAGAAAGCACTATTATGAGCACAACTTACAAAATCATCAAACAAGGAAAGAAGATGGATCTTTGTAGAGATACTATTGAATCAAGTTGAGGAGAACATGAAAACCATAAGATCTTCAAGAAAAAACACTTGTAAGTTTGGTTCCCTCATTATGTTCATATTCTTTTACCTTTAAGAATACTTTCCTTCCATAGGCAAAATAGTATGGGACACAAGAAGACCTGTAACCATATAGATATGTGAGCATATAGAGTCACTAGTAACAAATTTTGATGACATAATGAATGAGTATTTCAAAAGTATTAAGGAAATGTTGCAAGCTAGAACAAGGATACCTAAAAGTTTTATAGAAGAACATAAAGAGGACATATGTTTTATGGTAGATACTAATTTTACTTACATCCAAGCAGTAGTACCTAGGAAGTCCTAGCTTTCACATTTAGAATATGAGATCAAATCAGGACAAGCCAATGAGTGCATCAAGGAACTATTGAATGAACCAATTGACAAGAAGAAAGAAAGATTTGGAACCTATGAGGAAGCCAAAAAAAATATCAAGACAACTCTTGTTTTCAAGAAGATTGTAAACAAGAAGGCCAAGATGGTTAAAAACTTAACCAAGAAGTTTGTAGTTACTGAAGAAGTTGAAGAGGAAACATGAGGTAAGGAGGAACAAACCAAATGACACACCTATCGATGAAGAAGTAGAAAAGAATGAATCAGAGGGTACACGATTAGATTATCCACCTCCTCCTACACCCAAGAAAGCAAGAACAATAGCCACTTCAAGAATAAGAAGCCAGACTGCAAAAGAATCAACTCCTTCACCATTAAAGAAAGGAAAAGTGAGGATATATAAGAGAAAACCAACTCCTCAAAAAGAAAAATAGACCAAAAGGAGGAAGATGACTAGAACTCAAGAAGATCTAGAAGACTCAGCTATGGATGAAGGTGATATAGAAATACAAAAGGAAAAATAACCTTTGGTCCCTACAACAATTAATAAAATATGCAAGAATATTTCAGAATCACAGTCTATGTTTTATCCTAACATTAGGAAATGGTTAAAATTTAGTACAAAGGATAAAAATAAGATTGAAGAAGCAATAATTGCTAAAATGTGCAAACATCATTATGTTCCACTACAATTATCACAATATGACATTCACAAAGAACTATGAGAGAGATTTTCAGCTAGATGGACATTTGCACTACATCAGGAAAAGGAAATAAGAGAAAGAGTACTTGTTACTCTTATGCCTTCTGATTCAAAGATTGAAGAAATTACTAAGATGATGAAGAAGCATGAAAAGGATCTCTCACCAAAAATGAGAGCATATGAATTTCTCAAAGGGAAGCTAATTGATCTTGATCAAAATAGCATTAAGAAGTGGTGCAAGATACTCAAAAATACTACTAAGGAAGCTAGCCTGGAGAAGGAATAAATCATCATTAAAGATATACAAGATGACTCATCTATGGAATTGCATAAAGAAGAGAGTGATCCAACAGGTCCCAAGCATACTAACATTGTAGATGAAGTATGGATAGACACTATTCTTGACAACACTCAAAGTGAGGAGAGTCAAAATTCACCAAGTCCAATTCATATTGACTTGAGTAAAGAAGAATAAGTTACAAAAGAAGACTTGACAACAAAAGGTAACATAATTGATGATATCAATGATGAATCATGGTTAGATAACATTGTCAATGATATTATAGAAAAAGACCCTGCAGAAGAAGTGCAAAAAGGTAAAGATATCAATGTTGCATAGGGTAATACCGACGGACAGGATTCAACTATTATCACTGCAGAAGTCAATATACTGACAAAAATGAACATATTAATCAATGCTATTGATATTGAATCAAGTCAAGAGAAATCATCTAAGAAAGATGATGATATACCCAAGGACATGGGCAATGATGAAAATAAAGATGCATCAAATACTCAAAAGGATACAGATACAGTGATGAAAGATGCAACCAACACTCAGCAAGAAGTGTCTACTAAAAAAGACAAAGGAGAAGATAAAAAAATAGATGAAACATTGAGAAAGGATGAAGAGAAAGAAAAGAGTGAAGAAGTCAAGCAGGATGAAAGCATGAAAGAAAAAGAAGATAAATCTATTTATACACTCAAGGCCAATGAGGAGACATCTTCACAAAACTAGCTGGTGGACTCAAAATAGAAACAAAAAGATGCTTCATCTTCTCGACCCTCACCTACCAAATCAATCCAATCTCAAGCTCTACAAATGGTAGTACACCAATCTGCCTCCCAGCCAAAGAAGAAAAAGAAAAAGGCATTGAAGAAAGATATCTTGGCTGTCACACTTGATGAGGTAATAGAAATACCCAAGTGGGATGTATCTACTCTAGATACTAAAGCACTTCAAAAGTTTGGAGTGATGTGTCAGAGAAAGGCAATTCAAGAGAAAATGAAAAAGGCACATAGGGAAGCCCAAGCACTTGAACAGGCAAGGGACATTCTACAACAACTTGTTCTAGATATCAAACTCAAAGATAAAATATCAGTCATGGAACAAATAGCAGTTCTTACTGATGCCATCACAAATCAAAATGTTGATACAAAGAAGGCAATGGAAGAACGGGTAGAGATGAAGTATCAACACAAAATTGTTGAAAAGATTAGCCAAGAAGTGGCAGAGAACAAGGTAAAGCTCTCTGAATTAGCAAGTGAATTAGAACCTATGATTGCTGAAGTTGTTACTGTTAGAATTAATCTTTCCTTGGTTGAAAATATGTAATTAAAAGGATAAACCAAGGTATCCTTATTTGTATTTTTCCTCTAGTCCAAGTAGGAGGACATGTCACTATTTTGTAATTCCTTTAATAA
>MU228418.1:355244-367665 GCA_018584345.1 Thuja plicata | reverse complement strand
CCTTGGCAAAGAATCTAGTCTACCATGCAAAGTCAAAGCACATCTCTCTCCACCATCACTTCATTAGAGAACAAATTGAAGAAAAGAAAGTTTCACTCATCTATTGCAAGGGTGAAGATCAAGTTGCGAATATTTTGACAAAGCCTCTTTCTAGAGAGAAATTTGAATTTCATTGTAAAAATTTAGGTTTAATACCCCTTGATGTAAATCCCCCAAGTAAATATTAAGGGGGGGTGTTAGAATTAATCTTTCCTTGGTTGAAAATATGTAATTAAAAGGATAGACCAAGGTATCCTTATTTGTATTTGTCCTCTAGTCCAAGTAGGAGGACATGTCACTATTGTGTAATTCCTTTAATAAGGAAAATAGATTTTCCTCCTTAAGAGGAATCACACATTTGTCACACACACAATATGAATGTGGCATCCATAGGAGAAGGGAGTTACATGCAAACTCCTCCACTCATCTCTACTTAAGAGATGTCTCTCACACACTTGCTTCAATAATCTTCTCCTCTCTCTCTCAATCTCTCATTGCTCTCATTATTGTATTGAGCTTATTGCTCTCATCCTTTAGGAATTTTTCCATATTCTTATTCACAAAGGGGTTTTTCTTTTCTTTCCTCCTTACAAAATCTCTTGGCTCTTTGTTGGATTCTTGGAGTTTCTCATATGCTTTGTGGTTGATCTTGAAATCTTTCTCACCTTTGGTTTATGGTAAAATCTTCTTGCATTTAATTTTCTTGGATTACTTCATGTTTATGTTTTCATTCTTTTAATACTTCTTACAATTACCTTAGTTCAAAAATTGTGCACATTAGAAAACTTCACTAAAGAAAATAGTTAAAAGCTGTCACAAGTATATTCGGATCTAACAGCTAGTGCACTAAGTTTGACCTCTGATTCAAACACAATAAAGTTGCATCATGAAAATATTATAGAGGTAAATAGATTGAGACAAGAAATATGGGATGCAGAGACACAATTCAGAAATGAGGTTACAGAGATTCAAGCTCACATATTGCCAAACCTCACCACTCTGCAACACCATATTACAGATGCAAGGAATCTAATCTCAACCCCAGAAATGTTTGTGATAGAAAGAATAAATGACATGCATGTGAGAATAAAACTTGAGAAAATGGCTCTAGATAATTTAAAGGAGAAATGGGAAAAGATGATGGAGGAAATCAAAGCCTCACACTCTCACATTTTTGAAAATATGTAAGTACCTTTTCCCTCATTAGCAAAAAAGGAGCAAACACATGTACAAAATACTTTAGTAGTAAAAGGAGGAATGTATACATATATATAATATACCATATGAGGATATGTATAATGTATATACAAAAAGGATAGATATGTACATAAACTTACACTTACCGGCATATGCATAGGGGGAGTCATTTCATGACTAAGGAAGAAGTATACACAGGTGTACATACTAATGCATCAAGTATGTTGCACATATCAGTTTTTGATACTAATTTCAAAGGGGGAGATTGATGACATTAAGTTTTTCCATTAATATAATTAAAGAGAAAAACATGATAATGGTCATCAGTATAGGCATAACCGATGGACAGCAAGCATACCTGATGAGACAAAGTGTCTATCATAAAAATGCTAAGTATAGACATGCCCAACAAACAATATCAAGAGTAAGATCGACGAAAAGCATAACCAATGATACATTTTTTAGAAAATCACCGATGGAGTAGAAAAGGCATACCTGATGAATAGTTCAATTAAGGAACACCGACGGAGGACAAAACTGATATGCTGACAGAGTAGCTCGACCCTCAAAACTGATAGTCAGTTACAGAACCCACAAAAAGTGGATCTGAGTTTACAAATCAAATAAAGCAATGTAATTCTATTTATAGAGTTTTTACTTGTTTTAAATGCTTACTTGAGGGTCAAGCAAGCATATTGTAAATATTTTAAAGCATCCTAACAGATCCAAAACATATCTAACTAAAGATCAAGATCAAGTTATAAACCTTGGATCTAGAGTTAATTTGAAAAGTGTGAATCAAGAATAGAGCTAGAAACTAGTATAAATAGATGTTCAATCATTTGTAATGAAGAGAGACTTGTAATCGTTTGAAAAATGATAGTAGCCATGGAGAGCATCTAAGCTGAAGAAGAGAATTCATGCAAATTTTAGAAATAGATCAAACTAGTTATCAAGAACACATGAAGGCTACCAACGAGTAGAGACAAGGTATTACTCAATCACTCAAGGTGATTACATATACATTGTAAGCTATACAGGATCTATTATCAACAATTAGAGATTGCATTCACTATCAGATCAACATTTATATTGTAGTTGCATTCTAACAAGTGCATCACAATAGAAATGCTTTTGTAGAAGGTGGACTTAACAGTTCTTTGATAAATCTCTTAACAGAGTGCACACCTAACGGTGTTGCTAAAGCTTCAAACAAAGTAGACCCTAATAGGTCTCCACTCTAATACTCCTAAAAAGGTAGATCATCAGAATTGGTCTATTGTAAGCCTTTACCAGCTCCCTTCTTATCTGTGGATAGTGAAGTTTTGTGGGTAGACATCCCCACCGCAGTTTTTACTTCCTAATAGGATTTTTTTGTGATATCATATCATGTGTTATGTGTTATTTACTTTCATGTATGTTTCTTGAATTCTTATACATGTAAATAACTTATATTATGACTTCACATACAAAAGCAAAGATGAACATATAGATAGGTATATACAAATCTGATGACACAAAGATTAATGGGCCAACCACATAAAAAGTTTTAGAGGTATTGATTCACCCCTCCCCTCTTAGTACATCATTTCAATAATTCCAACACTACCTTCTTAGGGATAATAACACACATACCCTAAGATATTCCTACAAAATAGCTATTGATATCGAGAGCAATAGGAAAGCCTTAGGAAATATGTGAAAGATAGAGGATGGAAAACTATTTCAAGAGAGAGAAAAAGCAAGACAATTGTCAAAGAGGAGGATAGGGTTGATAAATTGATGAGTGGAGTAAAGGATCTTACTGCTAAAATGGATAAAAATGATAGATTTTTTCATGATAACTGTTGGAAATACAATAATGGGATAGCAAGATACTGAGAGGGGGGTGAATCAGATATTTAAAATTAAACACTTAAAACAAAATGATCCACATTCATACATATCTGAATCTAATGTAATATCAGATAGCATCCACATAATGAAATAAATAACTCATGACACAAGAACTTGGTAACCCAGAAACCCAAATAGGTAAAATTGGGGTGGGGATGACAACCACAAAATTCTCCACTACAGTAGTAATAAAGTGTGCCTTTTAAGGCTACAAAAGTTGATTACAAGATGCAATATACCCTATTAAAGGTGTACCTAGTTAAGAGCTAAAGATCATTACAATCTACCTTGTGAAAGGATTTCAACTTACAATAAAGTAAGCACTATGTTAGGAGATTTAGAAAGGTCTGTTAGAACCACTTTGTTAAGAGATTTTCACCTAATACAATGATTATAATGTCTCAAGTATTGATCCTTCATTATGCACTCTGATGTTGATGAGGAATCTCCTCTTTCCAGTACCTTCTATGATCTCACAATCTGATATAACTTTACTATGTTGTTCATTGTGTTGTCTCTTTGCTTGATCTCTGCTTCTTAATAAAATAACCCTCCGTGCATTTCACTTCAAAAATGTAGTCACCACACACTTCATCTTCTCTCTTCTTTGACACAAATCAGGGTTTAGATGCAATCTAATATATCTGCTCAAGTTTTATAGCAAGATCTAAATCAACAATCAAGATCTAATACCCATACCTTGATGGTATTACAATTAATGATTGCAATAGATCATACATAGGATAAAACAATTAAATGCATAACTAACTCCATAGAAAAATATTAAATGCATACATAAGTTGGTCCAAAAATCTTATACAAGTCAGCCTGATCACTTATCCTCAAAGTTTGAATCATTCTAGACATGTATACAAAAACTGCTCTGCTCGGCACTTGACTTCTCTATTGCTTGGCACTTAACATCTCTGTATCCTACTCGGCTCGACAATGTAACTCAACTCAGCAATGTAACTAGGCAAACTGAATACTGCTCAGCAATGTTGCTCGACCTTGCATAGTTTTAGCTTGGCCATAGTGATAGCCAACTAAAACTGCCTAAGTGAATGACTAAGTGTTGGTCACTAATCATCAAAAAAACTTAGAGATTAATAATCTCCCCCTTTGATATTAGTGGCAAAAACACACTTATCATTACGTCTGTTCATTTCATAAAAATGTTGCCTATGTATACTAAGTACTCCCCCTAGGAATATACTCAGAATTATTCATACAAAAAGTTTACATTCCTTCAAAAAATATATACAACTGTACCTTTTCTGTACTAATGTATCTTACTGTATACTTTCCAACTTCCTTACCAACTTCCCCCTTGTTTTTGTCACTGATTGCTGGTGGGGTTAAGTTGTAATTATCCAAAAATTGTTTATGAAGCTCCAGGGTGCATTCAAATGTAGTATCCCAGCTTTCCTTAGCAATCTTCATAACTTCCAATTTTATTTATAGCTTGGTAGCTAGACTCACTAAACTTTCTGCAGTTGAGAGATTTGCATTTCTTTGTGATAACTGCTTTGCAATTGAAAGTTCCTTCTGTATTACCTCCAAGTGAGGCAACAGGATTGTCTGAATAGTTATCAATTTGGTCCTAATTTGACCATCTTCTGCCATAAGCTTGGCTATTCTCCATTGTGCATTGATCAACTTAGTAAGATGTGAAGAACTAGAAGTAGTATCCTTACCCAAAGTAGTGCCACTTGATCTCAAATCTAACTATAGCTTCTCAATAAGCTATAGATTATCCTTTGTGAAAAATTCAACATCACATAGTTTCATGTACAAAGAATAAAAATTAGCTATAACTTTCTCTAAAGTTTCTACAAGAATAGAAAGTTCAACCTGTTTTGTTGGAATCTCTTCTGAGATTTTCTCTAGAATTTTCCTCTCAAATCTTCTCCTGGACCATTGTAGAAGTTTTTCATTGCTGTCTATGTCATCATCAGTTACCTTCTGTACAATGTTAACTAATTGATCAATAATTGGAGCTTCAGGCATTTCATCCTCTAAGTAAAAAGCCTTTGCAAATATATCTTTGATGTCATGCAACACCTGCTTTTTATTTTGTTCTATCTTCATCTCTTCCTATCTCTTCTTCCTCTTAAGAAATTCTTGAAGAGTCCCTATTTGTTCAAAATAAAATTCATTGGGATCCCATTGTGGAATCACAATTACCTCATCTAATGTTACATCTATAATTTGAGACTTCTTCTTCAGAACTTTCTTTTTCTTCAACTCTGATGAACTTATGCTCAGTTGCATAATACCTTTTCCTGTGAGAATGTCAATGTCCATTGCCTCTTTTAATTCTATCAATATTGTCTGTGGATTGGGCATACCACTAGTTTTAGGACCTATGGGAGTGGATGATGCAGAGTGTGGTAGATCAACCAACACTTGCATTGCCTCTTCTTCCTTAGGCTTATCAATAGTATCTGTTATCACTACTCCACTATATAAAACTATTTTCACAAACTCTAAAATAGGTGGATTCTATGAATTTATCTCTTGTGAATTTGTTTGTTGTTTCTCTTCACCTTTTTGATTATTGACAACTTCAATTATCTCATTAGATGTTTTGTTCTTTCCTTCTTCAATATCAGTTGCCTTAATAGGTGAATCAGTGTATGTACCACTCGGCGTATCTTGTTCCTCGGCATTCAAATTGCTTGCATCATCAACTAAAAAATCCATCAGACTATCTGCAGTCAGATCAATAGAATTAGTTGATTCTATTGCATCTTTGGTCTTGTCCTGTCTTGTATCAATTTGACCTTCAATCATCTTTGGCTTAGGGGTAGTTTCCACTTCAACTTCTTTTGTCTTTTGCTTGGATGTTGCCTCACCAGATTTCTTATCTTTTGGAATGGCTAGTCCAAAGATTTCCTTCCAAATCCTTGTGCTCTGCTATACTATACCTTCAATATAATTTTTTAGAACAACATAACCTCTGAGCTTAGGAACAAACCTATTCTTGTATTCCTCAATGAATTTGGCTCTTTGTTTTGAGGTTAACTCAGGTATTACCTTGGCTAGAGTTCCTTCCCTGATCTATCTCTCTGTGGTAAGTGCAAATTCTCATTTTATTGATAGAAAATAATATAGTTCATTTGGCACATGATTTTCTATCTCTGTAGGAGTTAACTTGAAAGTACTCATCATATCCAAGAGTGCTTCCTGAACTTTGTGGCTATCCACATTATTTAGTTTCTCATACTTAATGAACTTGAAAGTTGCTAACCCTACTGAACTTCTCAAAGTGTTACATACCTCATAAATACCAGATGGTTTCTTGAATTGTTCTTTAGGTATGTTGTTGGGTTCATCAATTTTAGTCTTTTCATCATCACTATCTATCCCCAAGTCTAGTTTCCTCCTTGGTCTCTTTGCTGGCTTACTCGGCTCATCCATAGGAGCAATTTTAGCTTCCTTTCTAGAACTGCTTCCTGCGACATTCCTCTTTCCATACACTTTTGTTTGTACTTCTATTGGAGAAGTAATAGTAGATGCTCTAGTCCTCAGATGATTAGCTACAGGAGGTGTAACCTTAGGTTTAGCTTTTCTCGGCTTGGTTACTAAGACAATTGATGGTCTTTTACCCTTAGCTTTCTTAGTGATCTCTTATGGTGCACTCACTTCCTCTTCTATAGATATATCCTCACCTTGTCCTATGGTTAGGCCTAAAGGTGCATCCTCAGGTTCTTCATCACTACCTAAACTAACCATTTTCTTCAGATTTTTCACAATTTTATTTCTTTTCCTCTCCATAGTTCCCTCATTCAAGCTTCTAGAAATTTTAGCTTTAGCTTCATCAAAATTTCCAAACCTCTTTGTTGTAGTATCAATTGCCTCAGCTAGGAGTGCAATGATGGATATAATGCTTCATCAATGTTGATTTCATATGGAAATGGTTCTAAGCATATTATCCTAGGTGTCACAGCCTGGATATAAATGTTATCCGTATCAACTAGAAAATAGATTTCTTCATAGTGATTCTCCACAAGTGATCTAGGAATCCTAGTTCTTAATCTCATTTTCTTCTTGAATTCTACAAAATAGCTCCCCATAATGCTATTGAAATTACTTCCTAGTTTCTCAATACATTCACTAATCTAAACTGTAATGGGTCTATCCTTTTTGCAAACAATATTTCCCAATGTAGGAAATGTATCTTGAATGTAGAAAAATATACAGACAAGTAAGGAACCAATATTACATGATGAGATTTTAGCCTTTCTGATTGATGTTAGGTTCTCGGCTAATTGTGCTTGTTGTAGCTCGGCATGATCATATGTATGATTATTCTTAACAATTTTCCATGCCTGGTCAACGGTTGTACAAGGGACACTATCCAATCTACTCGAATGATAGAACTTATGTGCTATTACTCTTACTCCAAAATCAAGTTCTAGGTCTTTAATTGTAGAGATATTCATACCTCTATTGTTCCATACAGCTCCAGTGTTCAGTGTAATTTCTTCTTTGTTGTTATCTCTCATTGTCCGTTTTCCATTCACTATAGGATATCCAGTCACTCGATGAATCATGTTTTTGGTAATCTTTACTGGTCCATTGTCTAACCACATACACATATCATGAACTCGGCTAAGAATAACCTTAATCCATTTTTCTTTGAAACCATGTGGAAATTCTAGGGCATGAATTAACCCTTTGTCAGCTAAATGTTTGAATTCTCCCTTCAGAACTCCATCGACACACAATTTGCAGTAGGATTTCCTTAATTCACTATCACCTACTTCACCAATCTTAACCATGTAACATGGTCAAACATCATAGATCATAAGTACCTTGGGTGGAATGGATGAGAGGGCTCCCATTAAATCACTCTAAATTGCACTTTTAGGAATGGCTCAAAACTTGAGAGGTGCACATTCATCACTCTGTACTAACTAAATTTTCTCTTGTTCTCCCTCCATACTCTTAGCTGGTGCGGAAGAACTTGCAGCCATAATCTTGAAATTTAGGTTTGAAAGATGAAGAAAAGAGTACCTCAGCAAGTAACGCTTTGCACTGTTCACCTTAGGATTGTCGATGCCACACTGACAAAATCTTTGATGCTAACTTCATTAAGATCACTTCTACAAATTACTTCAATCGCTCCGTAAACAGTAAAAATTGCAAGGTAAAAATGAATTATCAACTATTCATCCTTTATAGACTTTGAAAGGTCAAGGTAGGTAAGCAATGAATGTTCTACCCATTAAGTTAGTGCAAGCCAGCTGTCCTCAGATTTCTAACATAACTTGCATCCCACTCAGCTTACTAAACTCGTCCATCGCAGAACTTACTTGGCCAACAAAACTCAGCACAAACTAAAGAAATTAGCCTTAGTGTCCATGATTAGTGCTCGGCACCTATAGTGCAATTGGCTCATCTCAACATTTTTCTTCAAAAATATGTCCTAGTGCATCTTAACATATGCAAATATGGACTTTGCTACATTTCATGTTAGGAATTGATGTAAGATAAGAGTTTTAGATGCAGTTTCTTACATACCTCTTTTTCTTAGTTAGAGATGATGTGATCACCTGATCCATTGGATTGGGTGGCCTTGGCTTCACTAGCTTCACTGCTGCATGGTTCACACTTCTTCACCCATGTCTTGTTCATCTGTGCTCTAATTTTCTCAACAATAGGAGCAGGTACCCTAGTCTTACAATCTTTCCTTGTATAACCAATTTTCAGACAACTGTGACAAACTAGGCTTCCATTCATCCAAATTTTAGACTTTCCTCTAAAATGTATCCTTATGCAATTTTCTGGAACATATCCACACTCACCATAGTAATGAAAACTATACCATGTGTTGTAATCCCACTTGTAAGTATTGCCTTTTCTTGGTGATTTCTCTTGTGGCTTTGATGTCCACTGCTGTTTACCTTTAGATCTGCAATCTTGTGCTCTATGACCATATTTGTGACAGTTATAGAAATTATCATTGATTCTAGGTGTTTTTCTTGCCTTTGTCTTACATTCACATGCTTGATGTCCAAACTTATTACAGTTAAAGAAATAACCATTAAATTTAGTTTTAGGATTGGACTTACCATTCTTGCTTCGGCAAATGTTTGTTGTATGACCTAGTTTCCCACAGTGGTGGAAAACATGTTTTTTTTTGTTAGTAATAACTAAGTGGGGGGGTGAATCAGTGGGCTCAAAAATTTATCCAATTTAATCCACCAATCAATACTTCTCCAATTATTAAGTCCCTAAAAGATGCATGCCTTTGAAATACTTGAAAAAAATAACTGTCTGTCGGTTTACCTTGTCTATTCTTATTCTTCTTGATAACTGATAAGCAGTAAACTATATTTACCGATACTCAGTAAATATGCAGAGTATACCAATAAATCCATAAATGCATATGTAGAATGTAAAATAATAAAGTAATAAATCATACACGTATAACACAAGGATTTTAACGTGGAAACCCTATTAAGGGAAAAACCACTGGGAGTGGTACCCCAAATTTTCACTCTTCTGAAGTGAGCCCTGTTAGGAGCCAACCCTGTTAAAGGTTACAAACACATTGTTAAGTGTGACCTTGTTAGAGGATTTTTATACATAGGTTGTCACTTAGTATCTGGCATCTACGCTACCATCCGTGAATCAGTCTCATGACTGTCAATAGGCTTTATGAAAATCTTACTACCATCCTTGAATCAACCTCCTTCTTAGACTGTCAATAGGATTTAGGTAAGACCGGTGCTACTATCATGAGTCAACCTTTTGGTAATCTATTAGGATAGACCTCAATTACAAAAGATTGTTAAGTCCTGCTTTGTTAAGAGACTTAATGCTTCAATGGTTAAACTGAAACAAAATGACTTGTTTCTAATGCAACTGAATTGCAGATTTTTAGATCTATTTACTTACAATATCTTTCTAATCAATGTATCAATATAATTCCTTTGTACTTAACTCTTTCTACTCTGTGATGTTGTGTTTTTCTGTTCGTCGGTGTCTGCAGAATTCTTTAGCTCTCCCTCAGCTTGATTGATTAGGACTGCATGAAGTTAAACCTTCATCAGTTTCTCTTCAACATATTCTTTCAATTCACTCCCCCATGTATCTGATTTCTTACTTCCATCTTCTTGAAGTGAATTATGATTTTATCTTATATAGACATGATGTTCCTTAATTCTAGGCTTTTGATTCTTGATTCTTGGCGTGAAAAACAATCCAGCCAAATTGATTTGCGATTTTAACTCCTGATTTATCTTGTAGTTATCTTCTTGTCAACTGTACAAATCACTTACTTAACTATGGTCAAATAAAACAAATAAAACAACCAGTTAAGTCTATCCTTTAGCTCTGCCAGCTAGATATTTTTTCATTTTCTGATCTCTCTGTTCTATCGGTCAACTCTGCAGTTCGTCGCCGGTGACAACTGTCAATTTCGTCAGTGTCACTTCAGTTAGCTTAAGGATCTCCATCCATCGGGAATCATTGGATATTTCTCATCAGGAAACACTGTGTTTAGCTCATCAGGCATCCTTTGATTCTTCTTCATCAAGCAACACTGTCTTTTGCTTGTCGGGCATCACTATGACTTTATCTCTATCTTTACCGATGGTGTGCACTCTGCCGGTGTAGTCTGTCACTTAGCGAATACTTGAATTTTATGCATTTCTGAAAGCATAACCTTTATTCCATTGATTCTCTGAATTCTTCAGCATTATGTATATGACCATACATATGATATCAAGTTGACATCAATGACAATACAAACCATTAACTAATTTATTATCTTGCATCATCTTCAACTTAATATAGTCAACCATTTAATCAGTTACATGGCATCAATCTCTCCCTTTGGCATTGATGGAAACATACTATATTATCAATTTCTAATATAGTATGAAATACAATTGTTGAGATTCATCAAATTACCAAACAGTTTGTTTTGATAACCGATAAAATGTCTGACTGCCGGTAAGCTCTGTGTAAGCATAGATTTGATTCTTGCAGCTTTTCTTTTTCTTCTAATGTGTTGTGACCTCTATTGGTGTCAATTTTCTCTTTTACTGTTCTGCTTATTTGATGTCTTTGTCTTTTGTTTGCAACTTTTGTACAAATTCTCTCCCTTTGGATATGATCTCTCCCTTTTTGGAGTAATCTGATAATGAATAGTTTCTGATGATAATATGGATACATTCTCTCCCTTTGACATTAATGCCAAACAAATATTTTTACAAATACCTGACATGTTGTCAAATAATGTTTTCTATCCATAATATATTCCTTGAATTTCCCTTATCCATCATCAATATAACAATCTGTTCTGGTGCTCTGGTTCTGATATATACCTCTTTGTATATAGATGTAGCTTTGAAGTTCATCTTTTGCTTGCATCAATCATGATTGATATGCTGATAATATATGGTTGATGTAGCATCCAGTCCTTTCACTGACTGTTAGACATGGGTTTGACCCCTAGTATTTTTCTCAGGTACTCAAATGTATCCTTGGGAAATGGCTTGGTGAAGATGTCAGCCAATTGTTCTTTTGATTGCACATATTCAAGTATCACCTCCTTTTCTTGAACTTGTTCTCTTAAATAATGATACTTGATGGCAATGTGTTTAGCCTTTGCATGCATGACTAGATTCTTGGAAATATTTATTGCGCTGGTGTTATCACAATAGATAACTACTAGTTTTATGATCTTCATATGCATACCTTCCAGCAACTATTTAATCCATACAATATTTGAGCAGTTTGCGGTAGCAGCAACATATTCTACTTATGTAGTAGACTGAGAGATGCATCCTTACTTCTTACTAATCCATGTGACAATTCTGTCACCCATAAAGAATGCTCCTCCAGTTGTGCTCTTCTGGTCATCAAGATTTCCAGCCCAATCAGCGTCGATAAACACTTTCAATTCAAATTTGCCTTCTCTTCTATACCATAAGCCAAATTCCTTGGTATTCTTTAGATATCTTAGAATTATTTTCACAGCAGTTATATGTGATTCCCTGGGTTTAGAATAAAATCTAGCAACAATTCCTATTACATGTGTAATATCTGGTCTAGTGTGTACAACATACATGAGTTTCCCTATCATTGATCTGTATAGAGTCTGATTTACCTCTGTTGTCTTGTCATCCTTTGTTAATTTGCATTCAGTAGCCATCGATGTTCCAACAGGTTTGGAATCTTCCATCTTGAATATTTTTAGAACTTCTTTGATGTATTTGGACTGTGTAATGAAAATACCTTCACTTTGTTGAATGATCTGCAGACCAAGAAA
>MU228418.1:330523-354550 GCA_018584345.1 Thuja plicata | reverse complement strand
TCTTATCTCCTATGATCTAGTCCTCTGGATGGTTCCTTCTTACATATCTTGCAAGTACAGGTATAGCTCTTTGCATATCAGCTTGATCTTCATTACCTTGCACATTATTTTGATCATTATCCTGACCATCGGTAACAACATTCTGACCATCGGTTGCAACATTATGTTGTTATGGATTTATGCACTATTTCTCAGGTAAAGTTATGGGTTCTTCACAGTATACAAACTTGTTGTAGTCCTCTAGTTCTTTTTTGCTTTCCAGCTCAATCTTTTCTGCAAATTCATTAATCTTTACATTTGCACTTTCAACTATTTTGTTAGAAGCCTTGATTAGACATTTAAAAGCTTTGATTTTGGTAGAATACCCCAGAAAAATACCTTCATCACTTTTGGCATCAAGCTTTCCATTTCTCTGATCTTTTAAGACATAACATTGACTACCAAAAATTTTGAAGTAACTTACATTGGGTGTTTTACCATACCATAGCTCATAAGGAGTCTTCTTTGAGTCCTTTCTTAATTTTACTCTGTTAAGTGTGTAGATAGCAGTGCTAATAGCTTCCCTCTAGAAGATCTGGGTGATTTCCTTCTCTATCATCAATTTTCTTGCACAATCAACTATTGATCTATTCCTTCTCTCAGCAATCCCATTTTTCTATGGTGTTCTTGGTGCAGAAACCTGTCTTTGTATACCATGCTCATTACAAAAATTAGTGAATTCATCTGATATAAATTCTCCTCCTCTATCTGATCTCAAACATTTCAGATCCTTAGCATTTTGTTTTTCTACCATAGCTTTGTACCATTTAAACATCATGAATGCTTCATATTTTTCTTTTAGAAACATGACTGTCATCATTCTAGAGTAATCATCAACAAAGAGAATAAAATATCTATCTCCATAATAGCTCTTTGTCCTCATAGGTCCACATAAATCAGTATGGACTAATTCTATATTATCATCGGATGTATGGGTTTTTCTTTTGAAACTAGACTTTGTCATTTTACCTTTTTGACAATTTTTGCACATGATGTTGTCTGGCTTTGTCATTGTCGGTAAGCCTCTTACACTTCTTATCCTTCTTATCTTCATCATGTTGTCAAAGTTCACATGACACAACCTTTTGTGCCACAGCCATATGTCTTCACTTCTAGTCATCAAGCAAGTGTGGTTAGTATCATTCAGATAGAATAAGTTACCTTTGGTCTGTTCACCGGTACCAATCAGTGTTCCTGATTCATTGAATATTTTTACCTTCTTGTTCTCAAATGCTACTTTATGACCTAAATTATTCAGCCAAGAAACACTCAAAAAATTATAATTCAATCCTTTTACCCAATAAGAATTTTCACATTTAATAAGGTTATTCAACATTACTGTTCCTTTACCCTCAATTTGACAAGGAGAATCATTTCCCATTCTTACTGTACCACCTTTATAGTATTCCAAAGTATTAAACTTTTCTTTGTCACCGGTCATATGGTGAGTGCAGCCACTATCTATAATCTAGATATCATTTTACTAATCTTAGATATGAGTGCAGTTTCTTCATACCTTTCGTCTTCATCTGAATCATCCTTCACAACTACAAACACTATCTCAACATCATCATCCGGTTCAGTGTCAGTATCTTCATCTTTGCAAGAAAATAGATAGATAGCCTTCTTTCCTTTGTCCTTGTAATCTCATGTATCACTTCTTTCTGATTGTCGGTAACCTCTGTAATCTTTGTTATCACCTCTGTCAGATTTCTTTTCAAAAGATTTGTTATCACTTCTGTCATCTTTTCTTTTAGGACATCTTGCAGCAAAGTGTCCAATCTCTTTACAATTAAAACATACAAGTGGTAACTTACCTTTGTATTTACCTTTTCCTCTTAGCATTCTTCTTTCCATGAGTGCTTCAATTTCATCTAGATCTTCTTCTTCACTTTCACTTTCACTGTCTCTTTTAGATGAGTGTCTCTGACAAGATTTGCTTATTCTCATAGAAGAATTGAATGCAGACTCTAATCTTGGTAAGACATTATTATCAAAGTTATTCATCTCAAATGAAATTAGTCTACCAATCAGGCTATCAAGAGTGACTATATTATTTTCTACTGCTCTCATTTCTTGAATAGTAGAGACTCTAATAGCATATATGGGCAATAAGGTTCTTAGGATTTTACTTACCACTATCTCCTCTTCAAGTGTACCTCCAACACGTCGTATAGCATTGAATACTTCTTTTATTCTTGTGTTGTACTGTGTGATATTTTCACCTTCTTTCATTCTGAGATAATCAAACTTTCCTCTAAGGCTTTCTGCCTTGGCTCTCAGAACATTTGCATCACCACCATCTACAAGTTTCAACTTGTCCCACATTGTCTTTGCATTTTTTCAATCTTTGACATCCTCAAATTTAGCATGAGAGAGTGATGCTGAAAGCTCTATAACCATGCAATTATGTTCATGCTTTACTCTCAATTAATCCACTGTCAATGGTCCTATAGGAAACAAATATTTAGTATCTAAGTATTGAGTAATACCATTGCCAATACCTGATAAGTGAAGCTTTATCCTACTTTTCCATGAAGAAAAGTTTTCCTTGTCCAACTTGGGCACATCTCGTCTATTCATCTTGTGATCTTTTACTTAGGTCTTGAAACCTTCCTTCTAAGAACACAAGCTCTGATAGCAATTGTTAGTAATAACTGAGAGGGGAGGTGAATCATGGGCTTAAAAATTTATCCAATTTAATCCACCAATCAATACTTCTCCAATTGTTAAGTCCCTACAAGATGCATGCCTTTAAAATACTTGAAACAAATAATTGTATGTCGATTTACCTTGTCTATTCTTAATCTCCATGATAATCAATAAGTAGTAAACTATATTTACCGATACTCAGTAAATATGCAGAGTATACCAATCAATACATAAATGCATATGTAGAATGTAAAAAAATAAAGTAATAAATCATACACATATAATACAAGGATTTTAACGTTGAAACCGTGTCAAGGGAAAAACCACTGGGACCGGTACCCAAAATTTTCACTCTTCTAAAGTGAGCCCTATTAGGAGCCAACCCTGTTAAAGGTTATAAAAATAATGTTAAGTGTGACCTTGTTAGAGGATTTTTATACATAGGTTGTCACTTAGTATCTAGAATCTACACTACCATCCTTGAATTAGTCTCATGACTGTCAATAGGATTTATGCAAATCTTACTACCATCCTTGAATTAGCCTCCTTCTTAGACTGTCAATAGGATTTAGGTAAGACTGGTGCTACTATCATGAGTCAACCTTTTGGTAATCTGTTAGGATATACCTCAATTACAAAAGACTATTAAGTCCTGCTTTGTTAAGAGACTTAATGCTTCAATGGTTAAACTGAAACAAAATGACCTGTTTCTAATGCAACTAAATTGCAGATTTTTCAGATCTATTTACTTACAATATCTTTCTGATCAATGTATCAATAAAATTCCTTTGTACTTAACTCTTTCTACTTTGTGATGTTTTTCTTTTCTGTTTGTCAGTGTCTGCTAAATTCTTTAGCTCTCCCTTAGCTTGATTGATCAGGACTGCATGAAGTTAATCCTTCATCAGTTTCTCTTCACTATCTTCTTTCAGTTCACTCCCCTGTGTATCTGATTTCTTACTTGCATCTTCTTGAAGTGAATTATGCTTGTCTCTTATATAGACATGATGTTCCTTAATTTTAGGTTCTTGATTCTTGATTCTTGGTGTGAAAAACAATCCAGCCAAATTGATTTGCAGTTTTAACTCCTAATTTATGTCATAGTTATCTTCTTGCTAACTGTACAAATCACATACTTAACTGTGTTCGAATAAAAGAAATAAAACAACCAATTAAGTCTATCCTTTAGCTCTGCCAACTAGATATTTTGTCATTTTCTAATCTTTTTGTTTTGTCAGTCAACTCTGCAGCTCATCACCAATGACAACTGCTAGTTCCATCGGTGTCACTTCAGTTAGCTTCGGGATCTCTGTCCGTCAGGCATCATTAGATCTTTCTCATTGGGAAACACTGTGTTTAGCTCATTAGGCATCCTTTGATTCTACTTCATTGGGCAACACTATCTTCTACTCGTTATGCATCACTGTGACTTTATCTTTGTCTTTACCGATGGTGTGCACTCCACCGGTGTAGTCTGTCACTTAGTGAATACTTGACTTTTATGCATTGCTAAAAGAATAACCTTTATTCCATTGATTCTCTGAAGTCTTTGGCATTATGTATATGACCATACATATGATATCAAGTTGACATCAATGACAATACAAACCATTAACTGATTTAATGTCTTGCATCATCTTCAACTTAATATAGTCAACCATTTAATTAGTTACATGTCATCAGTTTTTTCTTGGCTTTGCATACCTTCTTTCACCTATCTTAGATGATTCTCCATCTTCAGTGGTTGTATGTTGTTTAGTGTGACCCTAATCTAGAAGAATCTTTAGGTTTTCTTGATGCTTCCACCAGTTGTTCAAAGTAGCTCATAGCTGCACTCAGATCATTCACTCTATTATTAAGTTCTTTCTCAGATCTCAATTCATCTTTTATCTGACTATTCTCAGATCTAAGATTTACAATCTCCAAGTCTTTCTTACTAATCTCCGGATTCACAAGTAGTAATTGATTTTCCATGTCAACTTGATTGACTATCATTGTTTGTACATCATGTGTTCTTTCATCAAGTCTGATAGTCATCATTCTTTTGTCTTCTTCTGCCATAGCCTTGTCATCTTCGACTTTCCTTTTCTGTTCAAAAAATTCACACATTCTTATTGATTGGGCTTCTTGTTCCTTTTTCAAGTTTCTGACTTCTTCACATAGTGCACTGTTCTTTTCCAGTAGATCTGCTATTGTTGCATCGCTCTTAGTTGAACTTCCATTCTAAAATAGATTTGTGGTGTCCTCTTCCTGAGAATGAGTGTCATTCATTTGTTTGGCCAAATCTTTCCTTGCAGTCAATGACTTCTTTAATTCCTGTCTTGCTGTCTCAAGCTGTTGTAGTGCTAGCTGAATATTAATCTTTTGATTTTTAATGACTTTACCCATCTTGTAGATCTCCATCTCAAGATCTATATTCTCAAGCTGATTATGACTTTTTTAGAGAACTGAGCTCTGATACCAATTGTTGGAAATAGAATAATGGGAAAGCAAGATACTGAAAGGGGGGGTGAATCAGATCTTCAAAATTAAACACTTAAAACAAACTGATCCACATTCATACATATATAAATCTAATGTAATATCAAATAGCATCCACACAATGAAATAAATAACTCATGAGACAAGAACTTGGTAACCCAGAAACCCAAATAGGTAAAAATAGGGTGGGGATGACACCCACAAAATTCTCCACTACTGCAGTAATAAAGTGTGCCTGTTAAGCCTACAAAAGTTGATTACAAGATGCAATCTACCATGTTAAAGGTCTACCTAGTTAAGAGCTAAAGATCATTACAATCTACCATGTGAAAGGATTTCAACTTACAATAAAGTAATCACTCTATTAGGAGATTTAGAAAGGTATACTAGAACCACTCCGTTAAGATATTTTCACCTGATACAATGATTAGAATGTCTCAAGTATTGATCCTTCCTTATGCACTCTAATGCTAATGACGGATCTCCTCTTTCTAGTACCTTCTATGATCTCACAATCTAATATAACTTTACTCTTTTGTTCACTGTGTTGTCTCTCTGCTTGATCTCTTCTTCTTAATAAAATAACCCTCTATGAATTTCACTTCAAAAATGCAGTCACCACACACTTCATCTTCTCTCTTCTTTCACACAAAATAGGGTTTAGAAGCAATATAATATATTTGTTCAATTTTTATAGCGAGATCTAGATCAATGATCAAGATCTAATACCCATACCTTTATGGTATTACAATTAATAATTAAAATAGATCATGCATAGGATAAAAAAATTAAATGCATAACTAAGTCTGTAGAAAAATATTAAATGCATACATAAGTCAGCCTAAAAAGTTTATACAAGTCAGCCTAATCACTTATCCTTGAAGTTTGAATCATTCCAGACATGTATACAAAAAATTTTCTCCTTGGCACTTGACTTCTCTATCACTTGGCACTTAACATCTCTGTATCCTACTCGGCTCGGAAATGTAACTCAGCTCAGCAATGTTGCTTGGCCTTACATAGTTTTAGCTTGGCCATAGTTATAGCCAACTAAAACTGCCTAAGTGAATGACTAAGTGTTGGTCACTAATCATCAACAAAACTTAGAGATTAACAGATAACAAGTACCAGTATCAAAGGTATGATAGAAAACCAAATCTGAAGGACATGCCATATAAAAAAAATTAGAAATATGGAAAGCCTATCCCTGAAAATCAAGAAAACCAAATGAAAAGAGATACCCCTAATCCTCTGAAGAGAAATAGCACAAACAATATGGTAAATACTCCTTGATGTGCTACTTGTAACATGCCTCACTCTTCTTAGCAATGTGTTGTATCCCAAGCCTTTGGCTGATCAAATGGAAGAGGGAAATGAAAAGACAAGTTCAGGACAAGTAGATCTTGCTCTCAATATATTCATTGTGAGGAACTTACCCATGGTCTCCCAAGAATAGTGAATCTCCTAAAAATATAAATAATAGGGGGGAACAATACCAACAATACATAGAGTACCAACCACAAGTAGTTTCTGATTCAGATGATGAGGCTAGTACTATAGCATAAAGGAATATCAATGTAATGGGTGATGATGAGGAGAATCCCCATTTTAGATTTACCTAATGATGAGGACAAAAGATCCTTGAGTATAGCAATAATAAACCAGGAAATGAGTGCTTATAATTTAAGAAACAGAAGGGTAGATCCTGGTTAGGGAAAACTTGATTTTTTATTCATCAAGGAAGGAGCTCCACAAGTTGCTACAGAAACTCCTATTAAGGATAGAAAGGAAAAGAAAGCTACCAAACAAGTAGAGTCCTCTTCTTCCCAAAAGGAAAAAGAGGAAGTGAAAATAGAAGAAAATATTGTTGTTGACAAGACCAAGAAAGGTAAGAGAAAAACTGATGTGTTTTCTAGATTACCTGCATTTGAAATGAAGCATGCTCTTACTCAAATGAAATTTTCAGTTCCATTATTGGAAATGTTAAAGATAAAAGATCATAGAGAAGATGCAATGTCAATTTTCAAAGGAATTAAAGATGTTCCCATTCTAAACAAGAAGGAGAATAAGAGAGGAAGTTTACTTTGACCCAAACTTCCCTATATTATATGTGGGTAATATGATTACCCAAGAGCCATCCCAAATAGACCCATTCTATGTTACTTTGTTAATTAACAAGAATATTCTAAAGAATTGCATGATTTACTCTAGTGCTACTACCAATGTCATGCCATATGAAGTAATGAAAGAACTAGGAATGAATGTGGGCACTGTTTATGGGATATGTTATGCCATGCATAACAGACAGGTCCCTATTGTGGGAAATCTAAAAGGTGTTGAGGTAAAAAATAGTAGTATTTCCTAAGGCCACATACAAGATGGATGTGCTTGTTGTGGATACTCAACCCCATTATGGCATGTTATTGTCTAGACAATGGGCTACAATAGTAGGGGACATGTACAATTGGAATTTTATTATGCAACAATCCTTATAAATGGAAATGAAGTCAAATTGTATAGAGATCTACATGCACCAGTCACTGTTGAATAAGTGCCAAATGATAGGCTCAATTATTGTGTTGAAGTAGACATGGACAAATTTAGAGTGGAAAAGATCTTTCCATAATGCAGAAACACTGATCCACTGGTGGATGAATTTTTCACACAATAGAATGGTCTATGGAAGATGTATTTTGAAGGAGCTTGTTCAAAGGAAGGATCAAGAGCTGGTGTCCTTTTTATTTCTCCATCAGGTACCACAATCAAATATTCCTTCTTATTTTCTTTCTCATGTACAAATAATAGTTTTGATTATGAAGCCCTATGTTTAGGGTTAAACATTGCATCAAAACATGGTATCAAATATTTAAAATTTTTTGGAGACTCTGAGTTGGTAGTAGCCCATGTTAGATCTAGATATTGTGTAAATAATGATAGGTTAAAACTATCCAAGCATGCAGTGTGGGATCAAATAGAAATCTTTGATGCTTTAAATGTAAATTGGGTTGAGAGATCAAAAAATATTATGGTTGATTTTTTGGCAAATTTTTCTTTAACGAGTGATGATTCTACTTTGACTGGGGTATCCATTGTGGAGGTAAAAAATAGACATGTAGTGCATGAAAATGTGTATAATTGGAAAGTTTTTGAGGATGATCAGGATATCCTCAGTTTTTTACAATGTCTTGACAATTTTGAGGGTCAACATGTGGATTGCAATGCATTGGTTGAAGTAGTTGACAACAATGACATGGTATTTGGCAATGAAGTGGTCCATTTGAGTTCAAATGAGATACCCAAGCGGTTAGTGGAACTAGAAGCATTTTTTAATGACCAAGATAACTTTATATCTAAAAGGAGAAATGCAAAGCTTGAGGACCTTAAAGAGGTAAACCTTGGATAAGAGGCAGCACCTCAAAATGTGTACATTGGAAGGAACTTAGATCCCCACGTAAGAACAAATCTAATAAATCTATTAAGAAAATACAAGCAGGTGTTTGCATGGTCTTATGAGGATTTGAAAGCATATAGAGAAGACCTTTTTCAACATGAAATCCCATTGAAGCTAGAGATTAAACCATTCAGATAGAAGCAAAGGCTTATTAACCCATTTTTTGCCCCTAAAATGCAACAAGAATTGATGAGATTGAGAGAAGCAGGTATCATCCATCTCATAAGACATTCAACTTGGGTATCTAACTTGGTCCCAGTCAGGAAGAAAAATGCGGACATAAGGTTGTGTATGGAATTTAGAAATTTGAACCTAGCATCTCTAAAAGATAATTATTCTTTTCCCAATATGGAGGCAACGTTGCATAAAGTCAATAGTTGTGACTTACTATCCACGATGGATGGTTTCTCTAGATAATCAAGTACTGGTCAAGGAGTCAGAGCAGTTCAAAACTACATTTGCAACCCCTTGGGGAACCTATGTGTACATCAAGATGCCTTTTGTTCTAATGAATGTAGGAGAAACATTCCAACTAGCTATGGATATTGGTTTCAAGGATTTTATTGATCTATTTATGGTTATAAGGAAGAAAAGGATCATTTTTATCACTTAGAAAAGGTATTCATTAAAGCTATGTAATATGGAGTGTCCTTAAACCCTAAGAAGTGCCAATTTGCAGTAACAAAGGTGAAGTTACTAGGGCACATTATATCAAAAGAAGGATTAAGGATTGACACTGAGAGGGTAGAAGAAATACAAAAGGTCCTTGACCCTAAGAATGTCAAAGGAGTGCAGTATTTCTTGGGAAAGATAAATTTTGTCAGAAGATTTATTATAGATTTTGTTTAAATTGTCAAACCAATAATAAAATTCCTCCAAAAAGATGCTAAGTTCAAGTATGATAATGAGGCACAAGTTGCCTTTGATAAGATCAAGAAATCAATTCAGGAAGCCCATCTCTTAAGGTCTCTTGATTACAATAAACCTTTCTCACTCTTCTCCTTTTCATCTTTCCATACAATAGTTGTTGTACTATTGCAAAAAGATGAGAAAGGATATGAACATCCTATTTGTTTTTATAGAAAGTCACTCCAAGATGTAGAATTGAACTATGAGGTAATGGAGAAATAGGCATATGCATTAGTAAAGGTTGTCAAATCTTTTAGGCCTTATCTTGTTTTCTCAAAGGTGATAGCATATGCACCCCATATAGATATAAAATATATTCTTATATAGTCAGATGTCACTGGGAAAAGATGTAAGTGGATAAATAGGGTCCATGAATTCAATCTAGAGATCCACATAAAGAAATTAATGAGAGGACTAGGCTTATCCAAGCTCGTGATAGAAGAAAATATTGATTTAGTGAAATTCAACAATATGGAATTGCAAGACTTGACAGTCACTAGAATTGAAAGACAACCCTAGTATTATGATATTGTATATTTCTTCAAGAATGTCAAATTCCCTAACACTATGAGTGATAATCAGAAAAGGACTATAAGGTTAAAATCTCATAAATATACCTTAGTACATGGAGAATTGTACTAGAAAAACAAATATTGTGTCCTCTTGCTATGTCTAGATGAAATGTAAGAAGATAAAGTTTTGAAAGAAATGCATGCGAGTTTGTGTGGAGGAAATTTATCTGCTCAGAAAACTACCCATAATATTTTGAGGGCTGACTACTATTGGTCCTATGTTTGAAGGGACTCTTTCAGTATTGTTAAAAAGTGTGAACCTTGTCAGATATTTTCTTCAAAGATAAATTTTTTAGGAGCTTTGTTGTTGAATCCAGTGCAAGCTCAGGCCCTTTTTTCTATGTGGGGAATTGAATTCATTACAGAACTTGCAAAAAATTCTAGTGCTGGACATAGATGGATCCTTTTTGCTACAAAATAATTTACAAAATGGATTGAAGCATTCCCTACAAAAGGAGCAACCAATAAAGTGGTCATTGATTTCTTAATGGAGAATATATTGACTAGGTTTGGTGTCCCATTGAAGTTGGTAACAAATAATGCAAAGTGTTTCAGGTCTTTAGAGTTTCAATAATTCTATGATGAAAATGGAATAGTCATATCTTATTCCTCCCCATATCACCCACAAGAAAATGGACAAGCAGAATCAAGAAATAAGAGCATTCTGCAAATCTTGAAGAATACCTTGGAGACAAATAAAAGTGCACGGAATTCAAAATTGAAGTTGGATTTGCGGGCTGATAGAATGAAAATTAAGGTGGTCACTGATAAGTCACATTTTTAATTAGTGTATGGAGTATAGGCTAGGTTTCCTATGAATAATGTGTTTCTTGTTTACAAGTTTATCATGGATCAAGAGCTGGAAGTGAATGATGTTATGTAAGATAGAATGATCTAGTTGATTGAGTTTGATAAAAATAGAAGGGAAGGACAAAATAAAAACATAAGAAATTAACAAAATATGAAATACTTTTTTGATAAAAGGGCTAGTACCGGGAAATTCCAGCCAAATGACATGATACTACAATGGAATGCTAGGGTTGAGGAAAAAACAAAACACAAAAAAATTGAGTCTTTATGGTTAGGCCCATTTATTATTCATTAAAGTTTTGGCAAGGATTCATATCTTCTTAAGAATATGGATGGTGAGGTGTTCAAATTTCTAGTGCATGGACAATTCTTAAAGCCTTTCTTCAATTAATTATGCTTTTCATGCACATTAGTCTTGTAATCTATAAATAGGTGTGTTTGTTTCTTGTTGTATATTTCTTTCCTAGTTGTGTGTTTGTTTCTGCAGTAGGTTAGTGCAGCTTTGGTCTGACTCCTAGATATTTGTAATTCTTGCTATGAACTTGCATTCAAGCATCCTCAGATAGAACCACTATTGGGAGTATTTTGTATTTTCTGAGTCTTGCTAAAATTTTTGGCTCCCAATGTGGGTTTATGCCTTAAATTTAAAGTGTCTTCAAGTGTTCCGTCAAAATTGTCTTCAAGTGTCTACTTCCCAAGAAATGGGGTATTGGAAATGGATGAATTCCTTAAACCCTAGGTCTCTTGTGTCTTTACCATGAAAAAAATCTAGACCCTAATGACCTTGTTCTATTTTGAAGTTACTTTTGTTGAGTAACTTAAGTGTTTTAAATCATGTGCCTTTTTGGTCTTTGCCTTTGTCTCTTAATCTCATGATCAAGACCAAATATTCTTTATGGTCTAGATACTTGGCGCAAGTTGTTATCTCTTAATCTTGGGAAGAAAGGAATATGATCTAATGGATTCATAGATTAAGCACAGCCGATCGATCTTATTTATATTGTGCGGTTGGTGCGTGATTGCTAGAGAAAGATGAAGTCAGCTCAAATATTGAGAGATTGAGTGAGGATCATGGATGCATTTTTTATCGTATGGCTAGCACTAGATCTCATGATTTAACTCAAGTTATAAGAAATATTTGGACATTCAGAGATAGGCTTATCTCTGAATCTTGTAATCCAACCCAAGGTAAGGATAGAGTTTAATTTTTTCTTTATCGCTAGATCTCTAGATGGAATCAAGTTTAAGTGAAATATTTCAAGATTCAGCGATGATCATTGATCTCATTTCAGATGACTGGCTAGCATACGATCTCTAGATAATAGCCAAGGTCAAGCTTTTATTCAATGATCAAGTGAGGGTCATCAATCTTTTTCTATTCTTGGTTTGATCATGTGATCTTTGTGTAATATCCCATTTAACTCCAGAGTTATTAAATCTTTTAGAGACTTGGAGTTTTAATTATCTCCCAATCTTGAGATGAACCTATGGCTGAAGGTAAGTCTAGTAAATTTTATTGCGAGATTTAGAGGTGACTTGGTCACGTGATCTCGGAATTGAAGTGCAGCAAAGAAAATGATCTCAAGATTTAGCGCAAGCCATTGGATATAAAGAAATATGAAGGGTTATAGTCTCTTAATCTCAAAAATAATTGGTCAAATATAGAAACATTCAGAGACTTAGTGTTGATCATTGATCAAATAAAGATCTGAGGGCTAGCGCAAGATCTCTAGATTAAACCTGAGTTATAAGAATTATTCAGTGACTTAGAGATCTATTCAGTTGTTGAATCTCCATATGAATCATGGTCATTTTTTGTTAGGTCAAAGATGAATCAGGTTTTCCAAGAAGGAATTCAGACATTTGATCAGAACGGAGATGTGCACCTTGTGCTGAATTACTAGAAAATGTCAAAAGGTTGTGATTCATTCAGCGATCAATAGTTAATGAGCTAAGATGTAGACATATGTCAAAGTGGCTAAGGAAATATGTAGTTTTCATCAATTCATGAAGTAAACCGAAGGTTAGTCAGATCATTTAGTGATTCAGAGATAGCCTTTATCTCTAAATCTCCAGACTTGACTAAAGTTAGTACAAACATTAGGAGATTGTGAGATAGCCTTTTCTTAGTAATAACTGAGAGGGGAGGTGAATCAGTGGCCTCAAAAATTAATCCTTAAATTAACCCTTCAAACTTAGTACCACAAATTATACCTCTAGTTATCTTCAGTCCTACAAGATGAATGCCTTGAAATACTTTTATCAAATTTCTACTTGTCGGAATGCTTTGTAAAAATTTCTTCTATATGTTTATCGATAATAAGTCTTTCTATTTACCTAAATACATTAAATAACTAGTGTATACAAATCAATCCATATTTACTTAAGTGAAATGAAAAAAATAATGTAATGATTCATAGACACATTAACACTTGGATTTTTAACATGGAAACCCTGTTAAGGGAAAAACCACTGGGACCGGTACCCCAAATTTTCACTCTTTTGAAGTGAGCTCAGTTAAGAGCCAACCCTGTTAAAGGTTACAAACACACTGTTAGCTGTGACCTTGTTAGAGGATTTAAAAGATAGTTTGTCACTTAGTATCTGGCATCTAATGCTACCATCCTTGATCAAATACTCACTTGGCCTATCAATAGGTATCGGGCATATCCAATGGTCCTTTCTATGATCAAACTTTTTGATACTCCTTGGAATGTATCTCAATTACAAAAGACTTTTAAGTCCTACTTGGTTAAGAGACTTGATGCTTCAATGGTTAAACTAAAAAAAAAAAGTAATTTGTTTACACATACAACTTGAATTGCAAATTTTTATATCTATTGTAAGTACATTACCTCTTTGATCAATATAATCAATTCAATACCTTTTCTCCACAATATTCTACTCTATGATGTTGTTTCACTATTCGTCGGTGTCTACAAAATCTAGCTCTTTCCTTAGCTTGTTGATCAGGTTTGAATGAAGACTTTCTTCTCCTTCAGAATCTCTTCAGCATCTTTTTTCTTGTCACTCCCCTTCACCACCTTTGTAATGAATTAGGTTTTCTCTTTATAGACATGATTCATCATTTCTTGGCTTTCTTAATCTTGGCATGACCCACAATTCTTGCCAATTAGATTTAAATAAAAACTACAGTTTTATCTTGTTGAGATCTTCTTTCCAATTGGACAAAGTAGCTTTAAATCCATTACTTACTTTTGGCTTTATCTTGTCGATCAAAAAAATGATAAGTATCAGTTAAGTCTATTTTTAGCTCTTTATAGTTAAGCATTTTTTCATTTCTTAACTTTCTATTCTATCGGTTAATACTTCAGTTAGTCATTGGTGATAACTGACTGTTCCCTTGACGTGACTTCAGTTTTCTTTGGGATCTCTTTCCATCGAGAAACACTGTAATTCTATCCTTCAGGTTACTCTGTGCTTTTCTCATTGGGCAACACTGTGACTTTTCTCATCAATAATTTTGTGCATTTTCTCATCAGGTAACACTGTGACTTTGCTCTTTTACTCTGTCCATCAGTGTGGACTCCGTCGGTGTATATAGTCACTTTGTGAATACTTGACTTATATGCATTACTAATAACACAGCCTTTGATTCATTGGTTCTTTGAATTCTTTGGCAGTATTTCCATGACCATACAGATTGTATCAAGTTGACATCAATGACAATATAATACATTAACTGATTTAATTCCTTGCATGATCATCAACTTAACATCTTCAAACATTCAATCATTTGTAGTTCATCAATCTCTCCCTTTGGCATTGATGGCAACACACTACATTATCACACTATATTATCACTATTAGAGTATGAAATATAACAATTTAAGTTCATCAAACTACCAATCTTATGTACTATAACCGATACAATTATCTGGTCCTCAGTAAGCTCTTATAGCTTAGATTTGATTCTTGCAGCTTTCTCTCTATCTTCAATCCCTTTACTAGATAGATGTAGAATCTTTCTTTATCTGATGTGATGTGTTCTTCTCCTATGTCAAACTCTCTCCCTTTGTATGTACTCTCCCTTTCTGGTTACATCTCTCACTCTAGATAATGTGACAGATATAATCTCTACCTGATGTATAATCTCTCCCATGGATAATGTGATAATGGATATAATCTCTCCCTTTGACGAAAATTCCAAACAAATATTTTTGACAGTAATGCCAAACAAAAATTTTGACAGTAATGCCAAATAAATCCTTTCTATCCATAATATACTCCTTGAATTTCCCAATCCATCAGCAATACAATAAATTTGGTGCTCGGAGTAGATAAATACCTTGCTGTGTATATATTTATCTTTGAAGTTCATATTTTTTTCTTGCATCAACATGAATGATATTATGATAATATGCAGGCTGATGTAGCCTTCTAGTCATTTTACTGACTAGTAGACAAGGGTCTAACTCCTAGTCTCTTTCTCAATTGTCAAATGCATCCTTGGGTAGTGGCTTGGTGAAGATATTGGCTAATTGTTCCTTATATTGCACATACTCAAGTATCACCTCCTTTGCTTGAACATTTTCTCTCAAATAATGATACTTAATGGAAATATGCTTTGTTATAGCATGCATGACTGGATTCTTGAAAATGCTTATTGCACTAGTATTATCACAATAGATAATTATTGGTTCACCAATTTTCATATGCATACCTTCCAGTAACTGTTTGATTCATGCAATATTTGAGCAATTTGCAATAGCAACATACTCTGCTTCTGCAATAGACTAAGAGATGTATCCTTGCTTCTTGTTGATCCATGTGACAAGTTTTTCACCCGTAAAGAATGCTCCTCCAGTTTTTCTCTTTTGGTCATCAATATTTATAGCCCAATCAACGTTGTTAAAGACCTTAAGTTCAAATTTGCCTTCTCTTCTATACCATAAGTCATATTCCTTGGTCTTCTTCAAATATCTTAGGATTCTTTTCACAGCAGTCATATGTGATTCCCTGGGATTAGCAGAAAATCTTGCAACTATTCCTACTACATGTGCAATATTTGGTCTAGTATGTACAAAATACATGAGGTTTCCAATCATTGATCTATAAAAATTCTGATTTACCTCTGATGACTTTTCCTCCTTTTTAAGCTTACATCCAGTTGCCATCAGTGTTCCAACTACCTTGGAATCTTCCATCTTGAATGTTTTCAGCACTTCCTTGATGTATTTGGATTGTGTAATGAAAATACCTTCATCTTGTTGCGTGATCTATAGACCAAGGAAGAACTTGGTCTCTCCAAACATAGACATCTCAAACTCTTTTCTCATTTCATTTGCAAATGATTTTTATGGCATATCATTGCCTCCAAATATGATGTCATCAACAAATATCTCAGCAATACAAATGTTAGCATCAGTATCTTCCTTCAAATAAAGATTACTATTTTCACTAGTCCTTAAAAATCCAATACTTATGAGATAGGAATGAAGTCTTTCATACAAGTCTTGGGGTGATTTTTTCAATCCATACAAGGCTTTGTGTAGTCTACATACCATGTTCATCTTGTCTGGATCAATAAACCCTTCTGGTTGCTCAATGTATACCTCTTCTTCAAGTATTCCATTTAGGAATGCAAACTTGACATCCATTTGGTATACCTTGAATCCTTTACATGCAGCATAAGAAAGTAATATTATCACTCCTTCTAGCCTAGAAACGGGTGCAAAGGTCTCTCCATAGTCAATCACTTCTTCTTGTGCATACCCCTTGCATACTAGTCTTTCTTTGTTTCTGGTGACTTCTCCATTCTCATTCAGTTTATTCCTGAATTTCCATTTTCTATCCATGACATTCTTGTCATATGGTCTCAGTACAAGTGTCCATTTCCTTTTTTTTCTCAATTTGTTCAATCTCCTCATTAATAGCACTAATCCACTCATTATCATCAAGTGCAGGATTAACAAATTTTGGCTCATAATCACAAATTAGACCTCTTGTGTTTAGAGACTTACTTCTGGTTCTCATACTAGCCTTCTTATCTCCAATGATTTGGTTTTGTGGATGGTTTCTTTTGACATATCTAGAAAGTATAGGTTCAATTCTTTGTCTATCATCTTGATCATCATTTTTCATTCACTTTGATCTCCATTGCTTGGTACATCATCTTGAGCAATATCTTGATTGTCGGTATTTGCAGCCTGATGCTCAGGTGCAATGATTTGTTGCTCAGGAGCTCTACATTTTTGGTCAGGTAGACTGTCAATTTCTTCATTGTAAACAAACCTATTGTATTCCTCTAGTTCTTTTGTGCTTTCCTTTTCATTCTTCTCTACAAATTCATCTATCTTTACATTTTCACTTTTAACAATTTTGTTAGAGGCTTTATTGAGACATTTATAAGCTATGCTCTTGGTGGAATACCCTAGAAAGATTCCTTCATCACTTTTGGAGTCAAGATTTCCATTTCTATCATCTTTTAAGATATTAAATTGACTGCCAAAAATTTTGAAGTAACTTACATTGGGTGTGTAACCATACCATAGCTCATAAGGTGTCTTCTTGGTGTCTATCTTCAATTGTACTATGTTCAATCTATAAATAGAAGTACTGACAGCTTCCCTCCAAAATATTTGGGTGATGTCTTTCTCTATCATTAGTTTCCTTGCACAATCAAGAATAGATCTATTCCTTCTTTCATCAATTCCATTTTGCTATGGTGTTCTCAGTGCAGAGACCTATCTTTTGATTCCATGCTCATTACAAAAGTTAGTGAATTCATCTAAAATAAATTCCCTTCCTCTATCTAATCTTAAGCATTTCAAATTTTTACCACTTTTTTTTCAACCATTTCTTTGTACCATTTAAACATCTTGAATGCTTCAAATTTATCTTTTAGAAACATTACTATCATCATTCTAGAGTAATCATCAACAAAGAGAATAAAATATCTATCACCATAATAACTCTTTATCCTCATGGGTCCACATAGATCACTATGGACTAATTCCAGAATGGCATCAGATGTATGGGTTTTTCTTTTGAAACTAGACTTTATCATCTTACCTTCTTGACAATTTTTGCACATGATATTGTCTATCTTAATTATCATTGGTAAGCCTCTTACATTTATCTTTTTGCTTATTTTTATCATGTTGTCAAAGTTTACATAACACAATCTTTTGTGCCACAACCATATGTCTTCGTTTCTAGCCATTAAGCAAGTGGTGTTAGTATCATTCAGATAGAATAAGTTACCTTTTGTCTGCTCGCCGGTACCAATCAAACTTCCTAATTTATTGAAGATCTTTTCCTTCTTATTTTCAAATGCTACTTTGTGACCTAAATTATTCAACTGAAAAACACTCAATAGATTATAATTCAATCCTTTCATGTAATAAGCATTTTCACATTTTATTAGGTTATTCAACATTATAGTTCCTTTACCTTCAACTGGACAAGGTGTGTCATTACCCATTCTTACTGAACCACCATTATAGTATTCAAAAGTCTCAAAAAAATTTTTGTCACTGGTCATATGGTGAGTGCAGCCACTATCTATGATTCAGAGATCATTTTTACTAACTTTAGATATGAGTGCAGTTTCTACATACCTTTCTTCATCATCATCTGAATCATCTTTTACTACCACAAACACCATCTTGATGTCTTCATTAGATTTGGTGTCAGTATCATTATCTTTACATTTATCTAGGTAATTGGCCTTCTTTCCTTTTTCCTTGTAGTCTTAGGTATCTCTTCTTTCTGATTGTCAGTTGCTTCTATAATCACCTTTGTCATAATTCTTTTCAAATGACCGGTCATTACTTCTGTCATCTTTTCTTTTTTTAGGATATCTTGCAGAAAAGTATCCAATCTCTTTACAATTAAAACAAACAAGTGGTAATTTACCTTTGTATTTACCTTTGCCTCTTTGCATTCTTCTAGCCATAAGTGCTTCAATTTCATCAAGATCTTCTTCTTCACTTTCACTATCACTATCCTTTCTCATAGTGTGTTTATGACTTGATTTAATTATTCTCAAAGAAGACTTGAATGCAAACTCTATGTTTGGTAAGACACTATTATCAAAGTTGTTCATCTCAAATGAAATCATTCTTCCAATCAAATTATCTAGAGTAACATTGCTATTTGCTACTGCTCTCATTTCTTGCATGGAAGATACTCTAATAGCATAAGTAGGCAGTAAGGTTCTTAGAATTTTACTTACCACTGTATCTTCATCTATTACACCTCCAACTCCTCAGATTACATTAACTACCTCTTTGATTCTTGTGTTGTACTGTGTGACATTTTCACCTTCTTTCATTCTGAGATCATCAAACTTTCCTCTAAGGATTTCCGCCTTGGCTCTCAGAACATTTTTATCACCACCATGTACAAGATTTAATTTTTCCCACATCTTCTTTGCATTTGTGCATGCTTTGACATCTTCAAATTCAGCATTGGAGAGTAAGGAAGCAAGCTCTATCATCATGCAGTTGTGCTCATGCTTTTCTCTCATTTGTTCAACTATGGGTGCTCCTGTGGGAAACACATATTCAATATCTAAGTATTGAGTAACATCATTTCCAAGACCTCATAAGTCGAGTCCTATTCTTCTTTGCCATGAAGCAAAGTTGTCTTTATTCAACTTGGGCACATCTCATCTGTTCATCTTATGATCTTTAGCTTAGGTCTTGAAACCTTCCTTCTAATAACACAATCTTTGATACCAATTGTTAGTAATAACTAAGAGGGGGGGTGAATCAGTAGCCTAAAAAATTAATCCTTAAATCAACCCTTCAAACTTAGTACCACAAATTATACCTCTAGTTATCTTCAGTCCTACAAGATGAATGCCTTGAAATACTTTTATCAAATTTCTACTTGTCGAAATGCTTTGTAAAACTTTCTTCTGTATGTTTATTGATAAGTAGTCTTTCTATTTACTGAAACACACTAAATAACTAGTGTATACCAGTCAATCCAGATGTACTTGAGTGAAATGCAAAACAATAAATTAATGAATCATAGACACATTAACACATGGATTTTTAATATGGAAAACTTGTTAAGGGAAAAACCATTGGGACCGGTACCCCAAATTTTCACTCTTTTGAAGTGAGCTCGGTTAAGAGCCAACCCTATTAAAGGTTACAAATACACTGTTAGGTGTGACCTTGTTAGAGGATTTAAAAGATAGTTTGTCACTTAGTATCTAGCATCTAATGCTACCATCCTTGATCAAACACTCACTTGGCCTATTAATAGGTATCAGGCATATCCAATGCTACTTTCTATGATCAAACTTTTTGATACTCCTCAGAATGTATCTCAATTACAAAAGACTTTTAAGTCTTGATCGGTTAACAGAATTGATGCTTCAATCGTTAAAATAAAATAGTAATGTGATCTATTCACACACACAACTTGAATTGTAGATTTTCAGATCTATTGTAAGTACATTACATCTCTGATCAATATAATCAATTCAATACCTTTGCTCCATAATATTCTGCTTTGTTATGTTGTTGTTAGAAATATATAGTGTGCCTAGTGACTGAGAGGGGGGTGAATCAGGAACCAATAAAACTTAATCCACAATTAAATTGAATGATAACATGCATAGAACTGAAAGTAAAGAACACATAACTCATAACACATTATTTGGTTACCCAAAAACCTTTCGAAGAAAGTAAAACTAGGGTGGGGATGATACCCACAAGATTTAGTACTGCAATATAAATTTATCCGATTAAAACTTACAACAACCACTTCTGATGGTCTTCCCTTGTTAGAGGATTTTGGTTATCCACCTGTGAGAATGAATCAGTTGTTGATCTTCTCTATGCAATTGTAATTGCTGATAATGATCGACCTTTGAATGTAACTGATCACCTGATAATGATAGATAAGACACTTCTGTCCAAAATGCTTCTGCACTTAGTTATTCTATTTTTTGCATGTCTTCTGCACATATATTCATCTTACAAAAACTTTCTACATACTTGATAAAACAATTTATCTTGTATATATATCATATGCAAATATGCAACACTGAAAGTCAGCTTGCAATTACAAAATAATATATAACAATATATACTATGTCGGCCTCATAACTGTCACTTGGGTCCACATCTTTTCTCGGGTGATACTGTCACTCGGGTCAACTTAGAATGTCTTAAGTGTTTTGACACTAATTGACAATATATCTTGTCATAATTTCTACAATCTCCCCCTTTGGCATTAGTGAAAAAAACACTTTATCATTGATTTCTACAAGTGTTAAGTCAAAAGCTCCCGCTTACTGATTGCTCGGGTTTTGACTCTATTCTTCTACTCGGGTCTGGCTTGCTTTGTTTTTGTATTTTTCAAAACTATTTTATAAAGTATATTTTCTCCATAATATATGTATACTAAACACTATGTATACTATGCAATGATATCCTTTTCTATACAATATACAATGATATCTTTTTCCCCCTTTTTTTGATAAAATTCCAAAATATTATTTACACAGTGATCCCAAAGTAAGATAGGAAGTCACTATGTACCTTCAAATTTTTAGACAAAATGTTGTCCCAATTCTCCTATAGTATCTTCAATATATACAATTTAATTTGAAATTCTCTAGACAACTCCACCATAGTTTCAACAACAAAGAAGTTGTTGGTGTGTATGAGTGTCTTGCCATGTGTAATACATTTTTACATGGTCTCCATGTGGGGTAGGAGCTGGATCTGTATGTCTATGAGGGACTCTCTAGTTCTTGCTTCTTCTTTCAATAATTCAGCCTGAAGATCTATTAGATAATTGATTTTTAAGAAATGAGCTGAACTAGTGCTTGGGTGAGCTGCTAATAGCTTTGCACTTTCCTTCATGTCACTGTCAACCTTTGCTAACTTATCTTTGATCAGAGGGGTAAATTTGGAGGAGCCACTCAACTTTATAAATAATTCTACCACATTGGTTACACTGGTTTCAAGAGTGTTGATGATATTTTTTAGTTTCACCTAATCAATAGCAATCTTCTTTGCAATGTTTTCAAGAACCCTATTCTCAAATTTCTTCTCTACCTTCTCTTGTAGCTTCTCTTGACCATTCGTGTTTGTATTGAACTTTTGGACAATGTCAACAAGTTGATCCAATATTGTTACAGTCTCATTGACCTCAATCTGTAAAGCATCAACAAATATGCTTTTGATTTCTATGAGTACCTTATTCCTCTTTCTTTCCCTTCTGAGATTTTTTTGTATAGCTCTTTTCATCCATAGCTCACCCAAAATTTCCATTTTTTCTTTAGAAAGATTGGATTGATCCCAGTTTGGAATGACAATATCTTCATCAAGATCAATCTCACCAGTGTTTATTTGTAACCACCTAGATTTGGTATATTCTGACTATAGACCCTATTTTCCCTAAGTGTGATCATACCCACAATTATGTCCAAACGACCTTGTTACTGCTTGGCATAATTATTTTGAAATCAATTTAATGTCCTAGGTGATTATTTATCACTGAATTATATTAACTACTACAGGCATACAATTCAAATTAATTCAAACCAATTAAATCAAATCAAATTCAAATATGGCTATAGTATTTAATAGTGAAGGAATTAAATAAAACCCCTAAATCAATTGTTCACTTGCAAATGAATCCAATCCCTGAGCCTAATTAATTTAATTAAATTGGCTATAGTCATATTAATTATTAAAAAGTAATTAATTGTTTAAATAATTAATATCCTATTTTTGAATGAATTAAATAAGTTTAATTCATTTCATTAATATTCCTCTAAACCCCTAACCTAACCCAGTTCAACCACTTTGACTCTGGGTTCAAACCTATCCCAACCCATTCACCCCATGCTAATCTAATTCGAATCCTTAATTCATCCTAACCCACCTCCTAATGTTGTTACATTGCATTAGGGAGTGATTAAGGAATCCACCCACTTGAGAAAGTCAAGGAATCTCAAGATTCCTTCCCTCATGTCCACTTTCTCAAGCCACCCTCTTACACCCTTCCCATGCTTCTTTAAGGCTCTCATTAATGCCTCATTAATGAAGATTCCTTAAGCCCATGTCTCCCCCATGTCTATTGAATGCCTTTGGCATTTATTTCTTCTTACACACCATTAATGAGATTTTCAACTCATTAATGCACCTCGTCCCCCCTCTCTCTCCTCATTCTTCTATAAATAGAAGGGGTTTTTGAGCACAAAGAAGCCTTGATCTTAGATTAAAAATTGCATTGTTATGCTATTAGAATAAACCTAGACTCACATAATATTTCATGTTGCATGTTTATGCATTGTTAGTTTTATACTTTGTTAGAGCTAGAATGCATGTTGTTTAGATATTTTTCTCATTTCAACTCAAATATTTCATGCTAGGATGTATATGTAACTGAAAGAGGCATAATCTGAGGGCTATTGTGTTTTTTTTCATACTCTTACTAGTTAGAAAGCAATAGGTTGATTTTAGTGGATTTATATGCTCATCTAACCCATTTTTCGCTAATGCAATGATCTATTGAAGTGTTGTGTCTTTCTTAAATAGGTACAAAAATCACACACACATTTATGGCACCCACCGTGGGGCAGATTTCCAACTTTTCCTCATTTTGAATATATTTTTCACTAATTTGTGTGTGTGTGTAAATGGGTACCTGTCAGAATCAACACAAACACTCAATAGGTCATTGCATTAGCTTGAAAGGTTAGTCAAAACGTTCAAAATCACTAATATCGACCTATTGCCTTCTAACTAGAAAAAGTGTAATGAATAACATATTTAGCCCTCAGAATATGCTATAAATCAATGACCAATACTATTCTAGCATGAAGGATTTAAGATGAAAACAAACTAAAAAGAAGATAAAACATGTATTTTAGCTCTAAAGAATGAAACTAAAACAATGCAAAAGCATGGAATGTGAGATGAAATGTAGTTCTAAGATTATTTCAACAGCATAAAAATGTTTTTTTTATCTCAAGTGAAGGCTTCCTTCTCTCAAAACAAGCTTCTATTTATAGAAGAATGGGAGAGAAAGAGGGGGGACAAGGTTCATTTATGAATTTGGAGACTCATAAATGAATATGTAAGAGCCTTTAATGCCCAAGGCATTAATAAGGCA
>MU228418.1:301935-317920 GCA_018584345.1 Thuja plicata | reverse complement strand
TAAGAGTAGTGTTGAATGAATCGTTGCATCAACTCTTCAAATGTCTTGACTTTGGGATTCAACTTTGAAAACCACTCCATGGCGTTTCCTCCTAGACTTCCTGGGAATAGTCTCATGAGGTAAGTGGATTCATGCATGTACTCAATACTAAGAGCACAAAATTCTCTTACATGATCATGTGGATCAGTTTCTGCTATGTATTTGTGATATTTTCGTCTTGCCACATTAGGAGGAAACAGAATCATGGTGATACTCTTGTCGAAGGGAAAGGGACAAATGGCATCCAAAGAGTATTGTGTTTTTGGTTTATCCTTCTCTTTCTTGAGGTTGGTAAGCTCTGTTTGCATCTGAGTAAGCTGTTTGGTAAGGATAGATATGAGATTTGGTACTTCCTTTTCTTTGAGATTTTCTACATTATAATCCTTTGGTAACTTGACACCAGTGGATGCTAAATGGAGAAAGTACTTTTCTTTGTCATCACTGATTATTCGTTCTAATAGTTTGTGGATCCTTTTTCTTTGTTTGAGTTTCTCATACTCATCCTTAGGGATCTCTTCTTCACTATCTGACCCAAAAGGATTATGTTCATACCGGGGTCTTTCTTGTTCTTTTGAGGCTTGAGATTGTGCTTGTTTTCCATAACCCTCAAAGGATTTACTCCAATTGTTAGTGTTACTATCCATTTGAGGTGAATCAAGATCGAACAAGGAATTGCGAGAAGTTTCTCCTTGAAAGTGCGGTGTCTTAGGAGGCACTTTGGATTCTTCAGTTGTGTACTTGTTGCGTCTCGTGTTAACCATGAAGTTTGTTTCTCAACTTCGTCAACGTGTCCCAATAGTACCAGCAAGGTTTCCAGATCGTTCAAGTGAGTGTGTCTAGGTAGAAGTAACTATTTTTTTGTTTGGTGGATGTAAATGATTCCAGCGTTAGAGGGTTAGAATGCCCTGATAGTGAGCTAGGAATCAAGTTATTTGATGGGTAGACCACACGTATTTGAATAGGTCATGAAAGACTGACTGAGCATGCAAGGTAGATGTTTCAAAAGTGTTTTGAAAATAACAGCAGGGAGACCAAGAGAGATAACAGGGACCACCTAAAGAGCCAAAAGGGTATCTAAAACAACTGAGACCTCCTAGGAAAGACCGCTAGAAATGCCCACTGCCCAGGATGCGAGCTCCCAGATACGAGCCTCTGACAGAACTAGATACGATCCTAAACCCTAGATACGATCCTAAATCACTGAATGTGACTTGTTGCTTGACCAAATACGAGCTTGTGCACCAGATATGACCCTAAATACGGGATGCGACTCAAGAAATCCCAGATGCGATCTTATGATGGACTTTGTTAGTTTAGTTTATTTTGAGAGATTTTACATTTTGAGGAATATGAATCTGTTTGTCTCCAAATTGCATCGAAGGGTATTTTTTCAGATGTAAAAGACGTTTGTACTCCAGGGTATGAAATTTTTTGATTTTTATGAGGAGCTTATCTTTTTAATGATCTTTTTGACATCTCAGACAATTTTGCATTGTTAGAAGGGGTGGATCCAAACACACATATTTTTTCTATTCTCTAGGTGGAGGATGAAAATTTTTTTCTTGTTGACTTAGGCACACACTCAAATGCTAATCAGAATATAGCCATCACCAAGCACGCAATGGCTCCAGTCGTGATATTGTATTAGCCGACTCCAAATGCAAGTGAGGGCACGATATGACGAGTGTCTTGGGGCAATTACTTTTTACCTTGCACAAAGATTATCACCCTTTCGGGGATGAATCAAGAGTTCTTTTAGTTGAAGTGTTGTAGATTATTGGGCAATCCATTTGAAACTATCCCTCATAGAATTGCAAAAGGCAAAATTGAGGCATATAGCCCTATGAGTACCTGAATATATATTGTCTCGTAAGCAAGATTCAAGCAGCTCCGCTCTATATATACCCAGATATGTTCAAGGAATGATGTCAAAATTCCAAGAACAAAACCAGTTCCATCTTCCGAGGCTTTGGCCTACAAGGAAGAAACTATTTATAGTGAGTTGGAAGGGTCGGCGTAAGACTTGTCCTCACTTGGGTCATTCTCGAGAGATTTTTTCCTCAACCAGTAGGCCCTCTATTGTTAAAAAGAATGGTAACTAGGATTGGCGAGCTTAGGAGTTCTAGATTTTTGATTCTTCAAAAGAAGAAGAGCATACTCTCCTAGTCCATGTCATTTTCTCCTCAAACACAATAAACAAAGGTTCTTTTCCCCAAGCTATGTTGAGCTTGTTTTAGTGATTTCTATTCTAAAGAATACAACAAGGGAAAGTTTGTCTTGTTCATTTACCACATTGATTTAATGATTTGTGTTGTTCAATTACTGATCTCAAAAGCAATTATACGATGAACTTTGTTCAATTAAACCACATATTTTAGTGCTTTGCTTGTTCAATTACTTTTCCAAATCAAATTAAATGAGGTGTTTGCTTGTTCAATTACCCCCAATTTTGTCACAAATGATAAAACAACGTCTGACTTTCTGATTTTCCTCAAGAGGAAAAGAGAATAATATCTAGTTGTTTTAGCAAGGGGAGAAATGGTCTTAAGTTAGGAAAATTGGGAAATAGAAGTCAAGACGGAAGGGGTATGGGTATCCTGTGAAAACCACGTTAGTACTTTTTCTTAGCTCGACACCTTGAAACCTGTTAAAAGGTACCTGAAAGCACTTGTTAGACTGCAAAACACAAAAACACAACTAGTTGAACTTGTTAGGATTAGGTAAATTAGAAGGTCAAGCTTCAACACTAGATGCGATCTTAAATTCTTACCAGATGCGATGCAGTATCCGAGAAGTGATCTTATTCCCCAGATATGATCCTGTGCTGACCAGATGCGACTGAAAACCAGATGCGATCCAAGAAATCCTGTATGCGATCTGGAAACAACACGGTGTGATGGCATATCTGGGATGCGATCTTGCAATCGTGTTTGCGATTTTTTGTGTTCGATTTCTGAATCTGTAAATGGTCAAAAATGGTTAGAAAATGAGGCTAGAATCAAAATTGAGCCCCATGGTGGGCACCAGAAATGTGTGTGTGTAAATGGGTACCTGTCAGAATCAACACAAACACTTAATAGGTCATTGCATTAGCTTGAAAGGTTAGTCAAAACGTTCAAAATCACTAATATCGGCCTATTGCCTTCTAACTAGAAAGAGTGTAATGAATAACATATTTATCCCTCAGAATATGCTATAAATCAATGACCAATACTATTCTAGCATGAAGGATTTAAGATGAAAACAAACTAAAAAGAAGATAAAACATGTATTTTAGCTCTAAAGAATGAAACTAAAACAATGCAAAAGCATGGAATGTGAGATGAAATGTAGTTCTAAGATTATTTCAACAACATAACAATGTGTTTTTGATCTCAAGTGAAGGCTTCCTTGCTCTCAAAACAGGCTTCTATTTATAGAAGAATGGGAGAGAGAGAGGGGGGACAAGGTTCATTTATAAATTTGGAGACTCATAAATGAATATGTAAGAGCCTTTAATTCCCAAGGCATTAATAAGGCATGGGAGAGACATGGGCTTAAGGCATCTTTATTAATGAAGGCATTAATGAAGGCCTTAAAGAGGGAAGAGAGGATGTAAGAGAATATGGACTTTAAGAAAGTCCAGCTTGAGAAAGTGGACTTTCTCAAGTGGGTGGAGTTGCTAAGTATTCCTTAATGGAATGTGACAACATTAGGAGGTGGGTTTAGAGAACAATTTAGGATTAAGATTAGATTAGCATGGGTGAATGGGTTGAGAAGGGTTAGAACCCAGGGTAGAAGTGGTTGAGATGGGTTAGGTTGGGGTTTAAGGGAATATTAATAAATAAAATAACTTATTTAATTCATTTAGAAATATAGGAATTAATTATTTAAACAATGAAATTGCTTTTTAATAATTAGAGGACTATAGCCATTTTAGTTAAATTAAATAGGCTAGGGGAATGGGTTAATTGCAAGTGGGTATTTGATTTAGGGATTTATTTAATTCCTTTATAATTAAATACTATAGCCATGTTTGATTTTGATTTGATTTGATTGGTCGAATTTGATTTGAATTGTATGGCTATAATAGTTAATATAAATCAGTGATGAAAATCACCTAGGACATTAAATTGATTCAAAGAATTATGCCAAGCAGTAACAGGGTCGTTTGGACATAAATCGAGGGTATGATCACACTTAGGGAAAATAGGGTCTATAGTTGTGACAGACCAAATTCAGGTGGTTACAATTTGCATGCACAGGATTCTGCTATAGAGTCTCTTTTGGTCATTCTCGATCGCATCCGAGATACATGCTCACACCATAGAAAATAAGGCTCACATCCAGGATTTCTCGGATCATTTTTGGTTTAAGATCACATCTGGGGAGAATTCAGTCACATCTGGTGATAGAGGCTCACCTATGGTATACTGTATTGCATCTGGTTATTTTAGGCTTTCATCTAGTTAAATAAATTGCATACTTCTTTGCCTAACCCTAACATCTTAAACAATTGTGTTTTTTACATTTTGACAGCCTAACTAGTGTTTTGCAGGTTGTTATCAAAGGTTTTTCTTGGGAGCTAAACAAAGAATACTAATTTAGTTTTTCAGGTTTCCAAACCCCCATCTTTACCTCTATTTTTACATGCTTTAAACACTAAGAACATTTTCTAATCTTCTAATAAACTGACTAGAGGACTATGCTCTTTTCTTCTTGAGGAAAATCAAAAATGCATACATCAGTTTAAGAGTTGAAAGGAATTTGGAGATAACTGAACAAGCAAACTCTCATCATATAATTTATTTTGGAATTAGTAATTGAACCAATCAAAGCACTTAATATTATGGGCAAATTGAACAAACACATTGTCTAATTTTGGATTAGAAATTGAATAAGCTACTCATTTAAGATTGTGGGTTAATTGAACAAGAAAACTTTACTTTCAAGCATTCTATTTTCTTTAAATAGGAACATCTTAAATTGAGCATAACATTTCTTGAGGAAATGAACTATTTTCTTAAATCTATTTTGGGAGAAAATGGCATGGATTAGGAGAGTATGCTCTTCTTCTTCAGAAGACTCATAAATCTAGACGTGATACGCTCGCCAATCTGTTGTAAGATTATTTAATAGTAGAGGGCCTATTGGTTGAGGAAAAATCTCCCTAGAATGACCCAAGTGAGGACAGGTTTTACGCCAACCCTTCCAACTCACTATAAATAATTGCTTCCTCATAGCCCAAAGCCTCAGAAGACAGAGCCAGTTTTGTTCATAGAATTTTGACATCATTCTTTGAACATACTTGGTTATGTGTAGAGTGGAGTCACTTGAATCTTTCTTGTGAGACTACATATACTTAAGTACTCATAGGCCTATACGCCTTAATTTTTCCTTGTGCAATTCTATGGGGGATGGTTTCGAACGGATTTCCCAATAATAGACAACATTTCAACTGAAAGAATTCCTAATTCACCCCCAAAAGGGTGATAATCTTTATGCAAGGAAAAAATTAATTTCCCCAAGACACTCATCATATCGTGCCCTCACTTACATTTAGAGTTCGCTAATATAGCATCATAACTAGAGCCATTGTGTGCTTAGCGATGGTTGTATTCTGATTAGCATTTGAGTGTGTGCCTAAGTCAATGAGAAAATATTTTCATCCTCCACCTAGAAAATAGGGATAAGATGTGTTTCTATTTCACCCTCCTAACAATGCAAATTTGTTTGACGTGCCTAAAAAATCATTAAAAACAAAACATTTTCAAACAAAAAACAAATTTCAATCCTAGATTAATGTATGTGTTTTCATTCACTAACGATTCTCCGAATGCAAAACTACAATAAGATGAACTTCATGTATTTCCAAAATGAACTTTTCAAAACTGATCAAATCTGATAGAGAAATTAGAAAATCACATCTTGGATTTCTTTAATTTTAATCAGTATTTAGGCTCGCATCTGGTATCACTGGCTCACATTTAGTCAGCACAGTGTTGCATCTGGTATTTAAGCTTGCATCTAGGGTCATCAGTAGATCGCATTCGGTATTTCTAGGCTCGCATCTGGGAGCTTGCATCTATGGTAGTGGGAACTTGCAAGATAATTTATTAGAAAGTCATAGTTGATTTGGATACCCTTTTGGCTCTTTAGTTTGTCCCTATTGTCTTTTCTGGTCTCCCTATCGTTAAATCAAAAAACTTTTTCAAACGTCCACCTTGCATGTCCCATCAGTTTCTCGTAATCTCTCTCAATATGTGTGGTCTAACACTTGGTTCCTAGATCACTATCAGGGCATTCTAACCCTCTGACACTACAATCATTTACTTCCACCAAAACTCAAATGATACTTCCACCTAGACACACTCACTTGAACAATTTGAGACTCTACCTGACACTATTGGGAAACATTGACGAAAGTTGAGACACAACTTCATGGTTAACACAAGAAAAAACAAGTACACCTCTAAAGGATCCAAAGTGCCTCCTAAATTGCCACACTTTCAAAGAGAAACATCTTGTAGTTCCCTACTCGATCTAGACACTCCAATGATGGATAGCGACACAGAAAGATGGAGTGAGGATTTTCAGGACTATAACAATGGAAAATACCAAAAGCCTAAAGATACCGATGAAGAACAAGAACCCAAGTTTGACCATCCTTTATTTTATTCAGGTAGTGAAGAGGAAATCACTAAAGAGGGGTACAATAAAATCAAGCAAAGCAGGAAATTCCAAAAGATGATGGAAAAGATAATTGGTGAGGATAAAGAAAAATACTTCCTCCATCTAGCATCCATGGGTGTCAAATTACCCCCAAATTATGATGTGGAGAAACTCAAAGAAAAGGAGGTACCAAATCCTATATCCATTCTCACCAAGAAACTCACTTTGATGCAAACAGATCTCTCAAACCTCAAGCAGGAGAAAGAGAAACCCAAAACAAAGTACTCTTTGGACGCTATTTGTCCATTCCCTTTTGACAAGAGTATCACTATGGTTCCATTCCCTCCCAATGTGGTATGACCAAAATATGACAATTATACAAGAGAGATCGATTTGTATGACCATTTTCAAGAGTTTTGTGCTCTTATCATAGAGTACATGCATTAACCCACTTACCTCATGTGACTATTTCCTGGAAGTCTAGGAGGCAACGCCATGGAATGGTTCTCAAAACTTACGCCCAAGGTCAAAACTTTTGAGGAGTTGATTCAATTATTTATTCAACATTATTCCTACAAAATCCAACATGATGTGACTATGATGGATCTATGTAATAATAAACACAAGACCACTGAATCATTTACACACTTCCTACAAAGATGGAGGAGAATCTTTGCACGGTACTCAAGATCTATCCTTGAATCTAAGAAGATGGAAATCTTTGTCAATAACTTGGTGCCAGGATTGAACTACACATTAAAAATACAAAATTCCCATAGCTTTGAAAGAATGATTAAAAATGCCCTTCGTATCGAAGAATTTATGGTTAGAAAGGGGGAGATCACTCTTCAAAATGAAAAAAAACCTAAAAACTCCAACCATAAATGGTGGAAACAAAACAAGAATGTTGTCAATGATGGCGTACTAGATGCATCCAATGTTGACCCTAAACCTGAGGTATTCATTCTCACTAATAGTATGCAAGCAATCCAGGATGTCAAGGTAACAATGCCCATACCTAAAGCAAACACTAATAATAACAAGGGTAGGACATGGACTTCGAAACCTCAAAGACCATTTACTCCTTTGGGAGAGCCTCTCAAGACTATTTTGAAGACACTTCTGGATAACAAAATTATTACTATCCCAGATTCCAAACCATGTGAACCAATGGTCAATCCCAGATGGTGGGATGATAATTCCTATTGTGTCTTTCACAAGAATAAAGGACACAAGACTAACAATTTCCTTAAGCTTAAACATGTCATTCAAGACCTCATTGAAGGTGGAAAGATCAAAGTGGAGAGACACAGTACCAATGAAGATCATACAACATTCAATAAACCATTCCCTAATTATGACAAAGGGGAAACATCTAAAGGGAAGAGTAATGAATTAAACTACACCTATACCAACAATGACAATGTGATCAATATTCTAGATGTTAAAATGGAATCAATCAATGTGGTCACAATCAAAGGTGTTTTATTCCACTTGAATGGAGTGACACGGAGCCAAGCGTAGGTCACAATCAAAGGACCGCCAAAACCAGCATCAGCATCCAAAGTTCCTATCATTAGTATTCCTAAACCAGCAGAAAAACACGTGGTTACTATTCCTAGATCAAATTATGACTTGGTAGACCAATTGCAATGAACCTCTGCCAAAATTTCCATTTTTGAGTTGCTCAAAATATCCACAGTACATAGGGAAATTCTAGAACAGGCTGTACATGTTGCTAACATCACAAAGGATATTGATATAGGCAAATTCCAAGCTATGGTCAATCACATCTCAGTGCCACATTACCTCTCCTTTTCTGAAGAAGATGATAAGTCATTGACACATCCCCATAATCAAACCCTCCATATCAAAGTCCTTATTCATAAATCCCATGTTAGATGTGTGTTGATAGATAGAGGTGCATGATTAAATATCTGTACACTTAGTCTGATCAAGAAACTGGGTCTTTCAAAATAGACCATTGACTCTAGAAGCAAAATAACTATAAAAGCTTATGATGAGGAAGAAATATCCTCTAAAGGACTTATTGTTCTACCTATTAGAGTCAGACCAATTGAGAGGAATGTTGTATGTCAAGTTCTAGATCTACCTCTACCCTATAATAACCTATTTGGGAGACCATGGATTCATGAAATGCAAGTTGTTCCATCTACTTACCACCAATGTATAAAGTTCCCACATAATAGGGTGGAAGTGACAATTCCTGCGGATGCTAACTATACTTGTAATAATATCAAAGAAGGTAGTATGATCCCACATAACAAAGAGCCTATGGATGTGACTTCTCCTAAGACTACTAAGGACATGGTTATGAAGAGTTTTAGCAAAACCTTTAAACTTGAAGAAACAGGTATGGGAGAATACAAGTTGGACCTGACTCTGTCACTGACAGAACTTTCGATGTCACCAAGATCCTATGGAAAACCTTCCTTGAAATTCACACCTACTGCATCCAAGGAGCCAAAAATACACAAAGAAACTGGCATGGTAAAGGCATCCACATCTTCTTTAGATAACACAGAAGAACAGGTAGTCTTGGACTGGCTTTAAAAAAGAGAACCGATGAAAGCTGAGGTCAAACATGTAGAGATATCCCCAGAACAGTATGGAAAAGGATATTATCTCCTCAAGAAGATGGCATACAAAGGAAAGGGACCTCTAAATGAAATAGGAAAAGGACTTATTGAGCCTATACCCATGGAGTTCAGAAATACCAGAGACAAAACAGGACTAGGTTTTAATACTAAATCTGACAAACCTGCTTCAAAAGATAGCCCAGCCTTAGACAAAGGGAGTGATGAAATAGATGAACTAGAGAAATGGTCATATGAAAGGTTATTACATGTTGGCATAGAGAATCCCAACTATCAAGGAGAGCACTATGTGCCCAACTTTGAGGTACCACAAGATCTTCACATCCCTTTGTTAGCACAATCTCCCATTCAAGAGGTAGGAGACTCAACAACAGATGATTCAAAGATACCCTTGATAGTAACAGCTATAGAAAGCACACCCCAATGACAGGGTTTACATCCTAACTAGGGGAAATTGGTCACAGTTTCACATATTCTTTATCTACCACACTTTGATCCATAGGTAGCTAACTGAGTACATCAAATAACTATTGCCGAATACTTAAACCAGTCTGATGATGAGGTCACTGACTCTCATGATTATGAATGGGATGAGCTATCTGTCACCATAGAAGATATAGAAATAGATACAATTCACATGTTTGTGGCTCCCTCAGCTCTCGTGAACAGTCTAACACTACTCCCAACGATAGTGATAATCTTGAAGCAAAAGAACAATTCCTTCTCCCTGTCAGGGACAGAGAGACTGGTGCTTTCCTAAGTCTGGAAGAAGTTCTAAGGTGACAAGAAAGAAGCCTCCATTTATGAAGAGATGAAGATGATATTTCTACTGATGATTCACTAGAGTTTGGTCCACATATGACTAACAACAGCCCTTCTTATGACGGTATAACTCTTATTGATCTAAACATTGAAGAAATTAACTTAACAGAACATGCCATGTCGGTTAATGGTCTTGATACTAACGCGTTGTTTTCCTTCCCAGAGTTGGATTCCTTATCTTTGATACACCCAGACCTCATTTATTGGACTAACATAGATCATATGCCTATCCTTGAGTTTCCCAAGGACTACACCTTAGCTTTCTATCTCAATGCTTGTGAACATTCCCTTCTTCCACCATTGCAAGGAGCGAGAACATGTCATAGGAGGATATCAAGTTTCTCATTCAAACATTGACAAATAAAAAGAAAAAGGGGACTGATGGTGAAAACCACATTATGGCAGTGTCAAATCCTAAAATAGTAAAAATAAAAGATGTATCCAATGGTGAAAACCTCTTAGAGGTGCCAAAGGATGAGATTCTTGATATCCTCCCTGAACACTTTTAGAAAAGTTCTTCAGTTCTGATTGAACAACACGGCTAGTAAATTTGGGCATCATTGAAGATCCTCAAATAGTACACCTTGCACAATCTTTGTCAGAAGAGGAGAAGACACAATTTATAGAGTTCCTAAGGGAAAAAAAAAAGATCAACTTTGCATGGTCTTATACAAATATGCCTGGACTAGATCCTAATATAATCATGCACCACTTATCTATATCTCCTAGGATCAAGCCTATGAAACAAAAACTTAGAAAGATGCATCCTCACGTTGCATTGCTAGTAAAAGTAAAGCTAGAGAAATTGTTAAAAGATGGATTTATCAGAGTCATTGCCTACGCTGGATGGATCTCCATTCTGGTCCCCATATCTAAATCTGATAAATCTATCAAGATATGTATAGACATTAGAGACTTAAACAAAGCATGTCCTAAGGATGACTTCCTGCTGCCTAACATTGACATGATCATAGACCTCATAGCACACTACCAAATGTATTCATTAATGGTTGGTTTCTCAGGCTACAATCAAATCAAAATTGCCCCTGAGGATCAAGAGAAGACTACATTTACATGCACATGGGGGACCTTTTTCTAGAACATCATGCCATTTGGGTTAAATAATGTTGGTGCAACATATCAAAGAGAAATGACTACTATATTCTGTGATATGATGCATAAGAACGTGGAGGATTACATAGATGACACCTTGGCTAAATCAAAAGAAAGGAGCACTCATATTAATGACTTAAGAAATATATTGGATCGAATGGAGCAAGTTCAACTCAGGCTCAATCCAAAGAAGTGTGCCTTTGGAGTCCAATCAGGGAAGCTCCTAGGATTTATTGTTTCAGCAAAGGGAATTGAAGTAGATCCTACAAAAGTCAAAGATATTATAGAAATGACTCCTCCTCGCAACATCAATCAAATGAGGACACTACAAGGGAGACGTCAATATATCAGGAGATGCATGTCACAACTGGCGGACAGAGCATAACCCTTTACAAAATTACTACATAAAGGGGTCACCTTAAAATGGGATGAACACTATGAAGCCAACTTTAGAGAATTAAAAGGGTACCTAGATACTACTCCTATTCTTATGGTTCCTATTCATAGAAAGCCATTACTCTTGTATATCTCAGCTACAGCTACATCATTAGGAGTATTATTAGCACAAGAGGATGAAACAAAGAAAGAAAGAGCTATCTACAACATTAGTAGAATGCTAGTCTCCTATGAGCTCAATTATAGCATTATTGAAAAATCATGCTTAGTAGTCATCTTCACATCACAAAAATTGAGACACTACATGCTCTCTCATACAGTAAGGCTCATTGCTAAGATTGATCCTTTAAACTACCTCCTAAGAAAAACAGCATTGACAGGACGTCTAGCATAATGAGTCCTCATCCTAAGTGAATTTGACATTGAGCATATAGATAGGAGGGCTATTAAACGACAAGTCCTCATAGATCAACTAGCCGATTCACTGCTTCAAGATGATAAACCTCTAAAGATTGAATTCCCTGATGAAACAATTATGCATCTAATTGATTATCCATGGAAGATGTCCTTTGATGGTTCTTTCACGCAACAAGGCTCTGGGGAAGGAGTTCTATTCATAACTCCTCAAGGCTAAAAGATACCCAAGTCTTAAAAATTGGTTTTCCCATGCATGAACAACATTTCAGAATATGAGGCACTAGTCAACAGTCTTAAGCTTTCCATAGAATGGAAAATTGTAGAGTTACACATGTACGGTGACTCCCAGCTCGGTATCAATCAGGTTAATGAATATTACCAAATGAAAGATGAAAATTTGACACCCTACAAATAAGTGGTTGATGACCTAAAGAAATACTTTGTCTTCATAACATTCCAGTAGATACCCAGAACAAAGAACAAAGCTGCAGATGCTATGGCTACATTAGCATCCATGTTACAACTAGAGGAACATCAGTTCCGCTATGACTTCTTGGTGGAAGAACTATCCTATCCTACCTTTGATACCCCTGAATACCAAGTAATATATGCTTTGAACACCCCAGACCAATCTCGATATGCCAATATCATTGCCTATCTCACTGACCAAACTATTCCTAACAATCTATCCAAAAATGAGAAGAGAGCCCTGATTAGAATAGCATCATGTTATGTCCTCATAACTAATAACTTATATTAATGAGGTCTTGATGGTACACTTCTTAGGTGTTTAAAACTTGAAGAGTCCAATCTCGCACTAAAAGAAGTCTATGAAGGTGTATGTGGATCACATTTGAATGACTTTTTACTAGCAAAGAAACTGCTTAGAGTAGGCTATTACTGGCCTACCATGGAAAAAGATGCTATTCAATTTTCCAAGACATGTCATAAATTCCACACACATGGAAATCTCATCCATGCTCCTACCAGAGATCTTATACCTTTTATAACACATTGGCCATTTCAGCAATTGGCCTTTGACTTGGTTGGACAAATATGTCCCAATTCTTCAAATGGACACAAGTTCATCATTACAGCCACTGATTATTTTACAAAGTGGGTTGAGGCTATAGTGCTAATCAAAGCCACTAGAAAATAGGTGGCTATGTTCATTCTAAACTACATTATATGTAGATATGGGATACCCTCTTCAATTGTAACAAATAAAGGGGGATAATTTAAAAATGAAGACATTGATGACCTTTGTGAACAGTTCCACATCACTCAACATTGCTCCTCAATCTATTATCCTCAAGGTAATGGACAGGCTAAGGCATTTCATAAGAATATTCTCAAAATCATACACCAAACTGTAAGTAGTCTGGCAGAGACTACCATCTACAACTAAATCCGGCACTATGGTCCTAGAGAAAAAGCATCAGAACACCAACTAGAGCCACACCAATTTTTTTAGTCTATGGCATTGATGCAGTACTACCTATTTAGGTTGAAATCCCATCATTGTGGATATCTTTACATGGTCTAGTTACTAATGAGAAATACTGCATTGATCAGGTGAATTCTTTAGACCTACTAGATGAGTGAAGACAATAGGCATTCGATCATCTGAAGGTGTACCAAGTACATATATCCAAAGGCTATGACAAGAAGGTCAAACCATGAAAGTTTGAAGTAGGGGATCTTGTCTTAAAAGAGAATCCTAAGAACCAGCCTAACAAAGAATAGAAGGGAAAATTTGAACCTAACTGGTTGGGACCCTATGTTATCACTGCTATTTTTGGGACTGGAGCTTATCAACTAGCTACACCTGAGGGAGATGTTCTTCTAGATCCTATCAATACTCTACATCTGAAGTAGTTCTATGCTTGATGTTCGGCTAGTAGAGCTTGTACAGTGAAATAGTTCTCAGAAAATACCAAAAACATTCAAAATATTGGTCCTAAAGAAATCCAAAAGTAGTGGAAAAAGTCCTGAAGAAATGTATCTTTGGTGAAAACCTGGTAAACAAGTGCCTTAATACTACAAAAACATTCAAAAAAGAAAAAATAGCAAAAAAATTGAAAAAGAGAAAAGTGCCTTAATGACAACCTGGTAAAACAGGCATCTTGGTAGCAAAAAGAAAGAAAGGATCTTTCCAAGTGGTGAAAACCTGGCAATCAGGCGTCACTTGTGTTCTTCACTCCATCTATCAAAGCATCACTGATACTAAGCCTTCGTGATTACGCCTGTGCTAAAATTCTGACTTTGTTTGCTAAATGACTATCTTATCCTCGCTTGGGATTTGTTTGCATTTCTATCTTAGGATCAAGTCATTCTACACTGGGGGCATCTTTTCCAGTCTAATAGGTTGCATCTGCTAAGTCTTCATAGGATGGTTTGTCTTGTGATACAATACTTCTTGATGATTTCACCACACTATCACTTTCACAACACAAGGATGGCACAAAAATTGTGCTACCTTGAACAACGTTCCTATGACCTATATTGGATTGCAAAAAGGAATGAAGTTATACGTAGACATGGAACACATATTGCTTGAATTCCAACTTTTGATTGTTGAATCTCTACTGCGCTTGAAAAATGAATCAATAGTATTTCTCAATACTACCTAAATACAGTTTAATCTTGGTTTGATTATAACTCTTTTATGTCTTGATAATGTTTTACTTGGGGGAATCTAAGTAGTTATGAATTTTGTTTGATTGATTCTCAATTGATGTTGTTATGCCTTCCGAGTTAGTCCATGATGCCTACGCAAAGTCAAAGAGTCACAAGGATGGGGGAATAACATTTTCTTGGTTTTCTGCATATGGTGATTGTTCCAAATGATCCTATAAATTTCACCTAACTTGGATGTTTATGGTAAGAGCTGCCACTATGGGTGGATAGCCGCATATAACTCGATCTTCATTATGTGTAAACTATGGTGAGGTTGAAACAATTTCCTTGTTTTTTTTCTAAAAATGAGATTCTTGCTAAGGTATATGAAGCATAATGTACCCAAGGATATAAATTTTTGAGGTCATTGTGGATCCAATATATTTCCTTACACAAAATCTGGTATATTAAAAGGAAGGTGACTATATTATCGTCATGGCTTCTATGTATTGATGCCTACGTCTATTTCTGACATTTCAATTAAACATAGTATTTATACTTTCATAATATCAGTGGGTATTAGTGATGGTTGTACTATCAGGTGGTATCCATTCCAAAAAGTGCCCAATGATGATAAAAAGCTACAATATCTGCAAATCAGTGACAAGTCTTAAAGATTCTACATATAGTTGCATTTAAAAGATTGCATAATACATTTGTGAAAGAAGTTAATAAGCATAGGAAATTTGTGCTCAAAAATGATTTCTATTTTCTTCTTCTAAATCCAAGTTTAGTACATTCATTTACTATCAATGATATTTATAACGTTGCAAATTAAAAGCATACATTTTGTATTCATAAAAAAGAGACAGAAAGAAAATACAAAAACAAAGCATTTGTGCATCTTACATCTTAAGTGCAGCCATACATTTTAAAATTGCATAGAGAAAAATCAAAAAACATACATTTGCATATTCACATAGTATCATTTGAAACATATTTATATCAGTGATAAATCCACAAAAATGATGTCATCATCTAAATCTAACTCAACAAGAGACCAAGATATCATCACATGTGCAAATAAATCTTTAAAGCAAGAAGCAAATCATGAAACATGTCAGAATGAGGAGCACCTGCATCAGATATATATCTCAAAACATGATACAAAGATCAAAATATGACACAAATCTACATAAAGAGTATCAGCCTGTCAGATGATCAGAAAGAATCAGATATATATATATATACATATATATATATACATATATATATATTTATATATATATATATGTATATACATATATATA
>MU228418.1:246701-264248 GCA_018584345.1 Thuja plicata | reverse complement strand
TTAGCTGAAGCTCCTTGTCCTTATTCTAATACAACTGTTACCTCAGTAGAATTCCCTGATGAGCATATATTTGCAATCAAACAAGATGATACTTGGGAATTATATTTTGATGGTTCTAAGTGCAAGATAGGTTCTAGGGTGGGAATTATCTTGATCCCTCCTATGAAGAAATCGATCCCTATGTAATATAAATTAACTTTTCCTTGTACTAACAACATTGCGGAATATGAAGCTCTTATAGCTAGTTTAGGGGCAGCTTTATCCCTTCATATTAAAAACTTAGAAATTTATGGGGATTCGTAATTGATTATGGAAAAAATATAAGGAGGTTATCAAACTAAGAGTGATAAAATGGCACAGTATCAAGACATAGCTCTGGATATTCTTTCTCAATTTTCTTCTTACACAATTCAAACTTTACCTAGGAAAGATAATCGACATGCAGATGCTATGGCAAGCGCGGCTTCTTTAGTTTGCCTTGAGAACAACAAGGATGACTTTCAATTTACTATACACACTCTTAAATTCCATGCAATTTCTGATAGGGTTACTGTGGATTGTTGTAATTTTTATTTAGATGAATGGTATTCACATATCTGTCAATTTTTGAAAGATAATATTTTTCCAGAATCAGCAACAAGGAACACATGTAATCATATTAGAAAGCTTGCAGCCCACTATATCATTTTAGGGGAAAAACTTTATAAATGTTCTTATAATGGTTTACTATTAAGATGTCTTAACAAGACCGAAGTACTTGTAGCTTTAGTAGAAGCTCACTCTGGTTCTTGTGGAGGAAATTTTGGTGGAAAATCTTTAGTTAATAAACTCCTCAGAATTGGATACTACTGGAAAAAAATGGAACAAGATTCCTTTAAATTTGTCAAAAAGTGTCCTTAGTGTCAACAACATGGTAATTTAATTCATGCTCCCGCTCATGAGCTTCGCAATCAAGTTGCTCCGTGGCCTTTTAGCATTTGGGGTTTTGATCTTATTGGAAAAATCTCACCAGCTTCTTCTCAAGGACATACATACATTCTCATGGCTACAAATTACTTTACAAAATGCGTAGAAGCTATTCCTCTTAGTTCTACTACTATAGATGTTATTTGTGATTCAATCCTAAACAATATTATAGCACGATTTGGTATTCCTTCAATGATAGTTTCAGATAACGGTACATCTTTCAAGAACAAAGAAGTCATGAAATTCATGGAGAAATATCATATACAACATAGATTTTCTACTCCCTATTACCCTTAATCTAATGGTCAAGCCGAGGAATCGAATAAGGTTATTGAACAAATATTAAAGAAAATAGTTAACAAACACGCAAAATATTGGCATACCCAACTTAATTATGCCTTATGGGCTTATCGAACTAGTGTTCATACAGCCACTAGCACTTCAACTTATAATCTTGTTTATAGGACTGACACTATCGTGCCTTTGGAATTAGAAATACCAGCCTTGCTTGTTTCATTTCATGGGATCATTGACAAAGATACTTTTTGGGAACAACGATTACAAGAATTGGAGATGCTAGATGAACAACAAATAAATGCTTTAGAACACATTAAGGCCTATCATAAATCACTCTAGAAACAATATAATCACAAAGTGATTGAATGGTCATTCATGGTAGGTGATCTAGTCTTATATGAGAACCAAAGAAATGTGAATGCTTTACCCAATGAGAAAGGAAAATTTAGTCCAAATTGGCTTGGACCCTTTGTGGTAATTAAGGATTTTACTTCAGGTGCTTATAAGATTGCTGATATGAATGGTATTCCACTTAAGGAACCTATTAATATCATGCATCTCAAACATTATTATCCCTAGCTAGTCATTTTTCTTCTTTATGCATGTATGTGTTCCTTATAAGATAATTATTTTATAAGTTATATAACTTAGAATGCATTCATTCATATTTTTCTTTTTCTCTTTCCTTTTAAGTTTTGTGCATTGATGAAAGTAAAAAGTAATCAATCATAGAACTAATTGTCCCAAAAACACAAAGTTTTTCTTCATAAATAAACTTTTTTTGAGTTCAATGCATATATGGCACAAGGTGCCATATCTATCAATCTCTATCCCTATGCTCTAAAGGACGGTGACTCCCAGCTCTCTCAGATCTGTGATGCAAGGCTAAGGATCTTGGAATGCTAGTCCATGTGTGACTCTTCGATATGCTCATCTCATGCATCTACTCCTGAGCTCTCTGCATGTCAGCCATCAATTTCTCTTCTCTCTCCTTGCATAACCTTAACTCTCGCTGCACACATAGGAAGATATATTCATTTCTTCCAGGATCCCTTTGTCCTATAAGGGACTCTCTCTTGGTAGCTAGCAGTCGGTGGGATATACATGTATCCTTCAGAACCTCAGATAAAAAACTCCTCCACTCTGCTACACTCCCTGCAAATTCAAAACATAAAACTTATTCAATTCTTCTTCCAAACAAAATCTTTATTCAAAAACATTCTAAAAAGTTGTATCATACCTGGATCTCTGGCTTGGGCATCACTAAAGGATCTAGATGGTGGGGGCATGGAGTGACTACTCTCTCCTTGTTTTCTCTATCTATGCCTCGGTGGTGGTGTCTCTAGTCATGCTCAAGGAGGTCACTGTGATCTCAAGGGAGCAACATAGACTGCCTCATCACCGGTCCCTATACCATAGCCTGGGGGCATCTCCTCTTCTCTCTCCTCCTCCATAGGATTTCCCTCAAAGGGAGGCTCCTCCTCATCTCTCTAATCCTCCTCCTCCTCTCGTACTAGTATGTCATCTCCTCGGTAATTCCTCTTTGAAGGACCTGGATCACCTGTGGGGTGGTCATCAGGGAAGATAGGATGGGTACCCTGTAAACTCCAATATATTATATACTCTCTACTAACATCAGCATAGGATATCTCAGCAGCTACCTCTATATCCTCAGTCTCATCTATCTCACTATCTATAATATTAGCTACTGTAGGTTGACGTATAGCACTAGGTCTCTGATAGTATCTCATTGGATAGGCATACTGAGGTACTATTTGAGGGACTCCCTACATCAAACCAAACTGTCTCATCACCCTATCATAGTAATACGACATCATGACATGATTAGTAGGACCTTCTAGTAGCTTACACTACTGTGAGTGTCTCAACTAATGTTGGGTATCTGACCACTCTATCATCTAACAATAAGGTCTCTATATCACATCTATACCTGGTATATGGTCAAAGCTTACCCTCCAAAAGAGGATATCTCCATGCTGCCAGACATCTGCTAGCGGATATGCAAAGGCTCTCGGTGTGCTCGCATCTATCATCGCAAGAGTACCCTGTGGTCATGTACATGTGTAATGCTCAAACATCCAAACCTGTAGCAAGGTGCACACTGTAAGACTCTCCCACTGATATCGCACCAACTGACTCAACTTGTGATAAAGATGAGCCAACATACTATGGCCCCATGAGACAGTGATACTGTCACTCTCCATCCTACGTACGAGATGGGTGAATGGTGCTAAAAATATTGTACCCTTTGTGTTGGGCACTCCAACCAAAGCAAGTATACATAGCATCATCCTCTGTACCAAAGGTGTCAGACCTACTACTATGGTTGCCAATGATATCTGATCTGATTGTGTCCTCACCTGTGGTACCCATCCCAAACAATACTCCATATCTAAAAAAATCTCAGGCGGACCCTACGGTACTCTCGGTCTGACAAGCTCACCTTAGACTAGAAGTTGTAGGATCCTATACACATCCTCTAGAGTGATCATGATCTCTCCTGACGGAATATGGAAGGAACAAGTATCCTCATCCCATCTCTCTATCATGGCTGATATCATGGACCGATGGAACCTCAGTTGTGGTAGGACTGCTACCCAATACAATCCCACATCTCTCAATAATTTTATCTCATCTCACTATAGCTCAGAAATTCTCCCTCTGATAGATATTAGTAACCCTCCGAAGGGATGCTCTCGGAGATGGACTAGATCCTGCAAGCACAAACATGAATCATATCAGTATTTCTGCATCAAAAATCTTCTGTACCTACTTGACCTGGTCAAGGTTGACCTTTTTAGGTCAAGGTCAACCTTATTGGGTTAGGGTCAACCTTCCCTATAAAAACATGAAATTTTCAATCACAAACACTCAAAATAGGAACTTACCTTGGGCAATGGCTGTCTGTTGGCCAGACACTCCCTCGGGACCTCCATGGGGCTCGCTCAGAATTCCTCTCTCTTCGACATCCTATCTCCTTCCCCAGACTCTACAAATGGTAAGAATGAGGTGGTAAGTGTCTTTTTCTCCTATTTATAGACAGTAAATTAGGGTTTTACTAGGGTTTCATTTGAATTTATGTAGGTTAAATTCAAATTTTTCCTTTATATGCATTTAGATAGACATCTATTCTTTTCATCATAACTTCAGTTCGATAGCTCCATTTTCAGCACCATAAGAGGAATTGGAATTGTGATTTAGATACCTAACCTCTTAAATCAATTTAGGAAGGTTTAGGAACCTTCTAACTAATTTAGGAAAGGACATTTTCAACAAATTAGATATTCAGTGTATAGAAATCACCTTATCACCCTGTTTCACCTTCCAGAAATTACTAAGCTGAATCAAGGGGGCATAAGGGGCTCGATATAATTCTCAAGATCATAATAGTAAGACTTAGGTGATCTTTTGGATTTTCATTAACCTCGTGTGCTGCAGGTTGCGGATACTAATGGTTTCTTGCAGATCTTTGCATTGAGGACTTGGCTATATCCTTTTTATACTCTATGATGTTTTCTTAATTTAGCTTGCATATTCACATAGAATCATATCTAAGCTAAAGTGGGGGCTAAATGTATCATCTTAAAATGGAAGCACTTCCATTTTCATAGGTTTAGCATCCTTATTTAGTATTTTTTCATATTAGGTTTGCATATGTTCCTAATTATACATGTGTGGGTGAAATTAGGGATAGGATTTAGTGGATCCTCCTAGATTTCCCTCTTTGTGACTCTTCTTTCAAGGTAGGACCTATGTATTGGTCCTCCTGGATCTCATCCTACTCTCTCTCTCTGGGCCTCTAGGCCTTCTTAACATTCTGGCACATTCTCCCACCTTTCTAGGTCCCCGGCTGACCTGGAAACCTCTCTGCAACTTGCTGGTGACCTACCTAAAACCTTAAGTCAAGGTCGCGGTTGACCTTGACCTAGGTCAAGGGAAAGGTTGACATAGACCTCTATCAAGTGTTGGTCTCCGCTTTCAAATCTAGAGTTTATCAGGGTCCAGAACTTAAAATAGGTCCCCGGGTCTGGATGCGGAAGTGTTTTCTCTGATATTTGAATTAATACATCCCCTCCTTGGTTGGTTATTGTGATTGAACCATGATTCAAGGTAGAACTTGGATTAGGATCCCTTGCATTTCCCTAGGAGACCTATGTTGAGATTTCTATATAAACACTCTCTTTTACCTTCATTTGATCATGAAATAAAATCGGGAGATGACATGATGAAATGATGATGCAAACAAGTGAGGAAGACATATCATCATCTTCAATCAAGCATTTTGAGGACAAGCTATGGTGGATCTTCATTGAAGCAAGAAGGCTCTCTCTTTAGATCTACTATTCACAACATTCAAGCATTCAAAGGACATTACCATGGGGTAGAAATTATGGATTGTGAGTTGATAGGAACACTTTAGCCTTGGGGGCTTGGTATGCTTTCTTTTTCATATTCAAATCTATGCATTTCTTTCTCATTTCCATGTTATGTTAGGATTGTTAATCTAGAAGATTAGATATTGATATTACATGTTTAAATACTCTCTTCAAAAGAAGCAATACACACACATTATACATTCTATATTTGGCTATTCGTGGTGGTGGAGATCACCAAAATGGGGGTTTGACTAAGGAAAAACCCTATATAGCCACCCCAAAATCCCTCTTTTCAGATATTTGTTGGGTGCTATTTTTGGGAGTTATAGGTGTAGGAAAACAAATCTAAGACTAGATTTGGATACCCTTTTCAGCAAACTTCTGAGATCCGCAAACAGATTTTCTTTTGACACTGTGTAGGTCAGGGTCAACATTATTGGGTCAAGGGTGACATTTGTGGGTCAAGGTTGAGCTTTTTCATAAGATGACATCGTAACAAAAAAAGATTTCTTGGTTTTGTTCGTCTCTATATTCTGGTTTGGGATCAACTATTAGATTTTCTAGAAACTCAATACAAACCTCAGAAAATTAGTTTTTCCAGATCTTCTATTTTATGAGGTAGGTATCTTATCCGTCTATTCTTTACATGCTCTTTTCAATCTTTTATCATAATAATTAACTGTAAAAAACAAAGTTTGGCCTTAGGATCTCTCTCTTATCTCACTATGCAAATCTTGTTTAAACAATCCTTTATGAGCCAAATTTTACCCTTTACATCTCTTTATAGACATGATTCACCCTTTCTTGCCTTTCTTGATCTTGGCGTGACCCACAATTCTTGCTAATTAGATTTAAAGAAAAACTCCAGTTTTATCTCATTGAGATCTTCTTGCCAACTAGACAAAGCAACTTTAAATCCATTACTTATCTCCAGCTTTATCTTGTCAATCAAAACAATGATAAGTATAAGTTAAGTCTATTTTTAGCTCTTCACAGCTAAGCATTTTTCATTTATGAACTCTTTTTTTTGTTGGTTAATACTTAAATTAGTCATCGGTGAGAACTGACTATTCCGTCAGTGTGAATTCAGTTGTCTTTGGGATCTCCGTCCGTTGGGAAATACTGTAATTATGTATGTCAGGTTACTCTTTTCTTTGCTCATTGGGAAACATAGTGACTTTTCTTATTGATAATGTTGTGCATTTTCTCATCGAGTAACACTGTGACTTTGCTCTTTTACTCTGTCCTTTGGTGTGCACTCTATCAGTGTATATAGTAACTTTGGGAATACTTGAATTATATGCATTACTGATAGCATAGCCTTTGATTCATCGGTTCTTTGAAGTCTTTGGTAGTATGTCCATGACCATACAGATTATATCAAGTTGACATCAATGAAAATACAATACATTAAATGATTTAATGCCTTGTATGATCATCAACTTAACATCTTCAAACATTCAATCAATTATAGTTCATCACCTTTGTCTCATAATCTTGGAATAGACTAGAGTTAGTGCAAAGGATTATGAAATCAAGTATGAAACATGGATCATAAGTCAAGATCAAGGGTCATCTTGCAATCTTCATATAAATTTATCAAGTATAGAATGATTCAGAGATTCAGTGGAAGACGTAGATCTAGATCTCATCGTGTGGATGGCGCGTGATCTCTGAAAAGACTCAAGGTTAAGTAATGCATCCAGTGACTTAGAGATTTCCTTGTAACATAATCTCCAAATAAAACCAGGGTAGAGACAAGTCTTGTTAAGTTAAAATCATTACTTCCATGATGCATCCTTGCATATAATCTCCAAATTTGACCATGGATGAATGATTAACTATCCGAGTTTGTGATTTTCTTCAGTTGCGCAATCTCCAGATGACTGGAGTATAGATAAAGTTAAGAGCTAAGTTGATAAGGATAAGATCTGGACCATTGATGTGATTTAAATTATTGTGGTCTGTGTGTGATCTTGGAATAGAACTTTAGTTAGTCAAATAATTTATCGATTCAGAGACTTAGTTATCTCTGAATCTCCAGATAGACTCAGAGTCAGAAAAGAGTTATACTTTTACCTTTTCATTGAATCTCTCAATGGGCCTAAGGTTAAGTTAAAAGCTCAGATACTTAGTGAGGATCATCGATCTTATCTCAGATGAATTTATAGCACTAGATCTCCATATGAGACTTGAGTTAAGAGTTTTATTCAGTGACTTAGCGGTTTCTTTATCTCTAAATCTCTAGATTTGATCATGGTCAAATAAAATCCAAGTAAAGTTTATTGTGAGATTTAGAGATATGAAGAGATGTGTTACCCAATGTTAAGAAGTGAACTAGAGGTAAGGTAACATTAAAATGTGTGACTAGCACTGAATCTCAGAATGAAATCAAGGTTATGTAAAAAATTTAGCGACCTAGCAAGAACTATTGATGAAGTAAAAGATCAATGGCTGGTGCTAGATCTCATAATATAACCCAGGTTAGAGGATACATTCAGAGACTTAGAGATAGAGAAGTCAAGTAATTTCCCAGATAGACTATGGTAAAAGTGTAGTAAAATGATGAGGTGGCTAGGATAGACAAGCTTGTCTATGCTCCTGATCCTCAACTAGGACCTCAGTGTTCCTCAACACCTATGTAGGTCTATAAGCTTCCTTATCCTTAAAAGGGCTTCCCCTAACCTGCCTAGCCTTCCCACTAAGTTTCACACTACCAATCATCCACCTTCTTGCTTTGCTTTCTAGCTACTAGACCCTCACATAGGCTATGACGGTCTTTTTTTCTGGCTTCTAACTTCCTTCTGAGATCCAAAAGTGTATGTGAAGAGTTCCAAGGTATTTTTTTGGCCCATAACACCCTCTCAAAGCATTACCAAGGTTTTGGAATCACCCAATTTAGGGGTTCGTTTACAAACTAGGGCTATAAGGAAGTGCCAATTAGGCCTCCTTTTGGATTTGTAGGACCTGCCACACCTTCCCCGTATAGAATCAAAATTAATATCCTAAATTAAACCTTCTACTATTTCCTCACACTCAAAGATTATTGAGGTCTTGGGCTCTGAATCGGCCGTACAGCACATTTGGCAAAATTGAGGGTTTTAAGGGTTTTGAAGGCTCTCCAAGGTCCTAGTCTTCCATAGTGCCTTTCCACTCCTTAATAAACCTTTTCCTTTGTATTTTGGGACCTTCTTACACCATTCTTGACCCCCTCAAGAGGGAACCCCTTGACACATTTCCCACTGTCTGTCAGAGCTCCTGGTTTGCTGCCTGCACCTAGCCAAGCTCTGCTGAACTCGCCTAGGGCTTAGCCAAACTACTATTTGTCCTCACTTGCTGGGGCCCTACTTGCATTATATTATAGGTTAGGGTCTATACTCTTAGATTCCACAGTCCCATGGCTATCCCACAATGGAGACAAGATTTGCAGCCCCATTTGTATTAAGCTCTCCAAAACAGACAAAGCACTGATTAATACAGAGAACTTAAAGAAAACTATTAAAAAATCTAATGAAAATGAAACTATAAGCACAAAAATAATAGTCTAAACACTTAACACAACATTGATATAAAGGATTCAAACAACTATCATTTTATTCACATGTATTCAGTCATTAACAGTGACTGCAACACACAATTGCTCACCAGTCTTCCCTCCGTACTGTAGCTTTCCAATTCTGACAACCAACCCATACATTAGGGTTACAAAAGAATTAAATATGCTTGTCTTGGAGTGATTCTTAGGTCTCTAGGGCATGACAAGCATCTTAGTCCATTGTGTCATTACAAAGCAAAAAGTTGCTTAGCAACTTTTAAAAGTTGCTAGCAGCTTTTGAGAAACATTAAGTTGCTTGAGCAATTTTTGCTCATTCATCCTCATAGACCATTTCTAGGTCTTCTAAAGAACTAATGTGCATTAGAAACCCACTAATCACTAAATCCTATGCTAATTTTCAATATAAATCCCAAAATCCTCAATTTGACCTTTTGCATGAGTTAATGGGCAAAGCACATTCATAAGGACTAGCAGACCTCTAGGACTGTTACCCAAACACAACCAAAATTTGAGTCCAACACCATTATGACTCTTATTCTAAAAAAAAAACAACACACACTAAAAAAAAGAAGGAGAGGGCCCTCGTAGAGGTGCTCCTACACCATACTCCCCCTCAGTAGAAGCTAAGGAACCTTGGGGTCTAGAAGAGCTAGATCAATTCCAAAATTTTTGAACTATCCTTCTTCAACCCAGGTGGCTTCAGATTTGGGTTGATCCTTCCATTTGATTAGGTGTTCCATATAGATTTGATGCCTAGTTTCCTTCTTCACTCTAGATTCTAGGATGCTCTCAGCTTTAGCCAGTTCTTTCTTGGGCATGGCATTTGGATCAATGTCTTGAAGTACCTTAGGTGTACCTATTTCTTGTTGATTGATATCCCCCTTGAATCTGATCAGGTCTACAATTTTGAACTAGGGAGATGGCTAAATCTGAAGGTAACTCCACCTTGTAAGCATTTTCTCCATACTTTTCTAACACCTTGCATGGACCTACTCTTCTCATTTGCAGTTTAGTAGGCATGCCTTTTTGCATTCTTTCCTTGTTAAGATGGACCATAACATAGTCCCCAATCTAAAACTGTAATTCTTTCCTCTTTTCATCTATTTTGTCCTTGAGCCTTTGAGTAGACTCCATCATAGTTTTCTTCACTTGCTCTTGAACCTCCTTGATTGTTTGAGTGAAATCTTTATCTTGTCCACTCTTCAACTCCATGGAACCTAAATCCCTCAACTCGCACACTCCTCTGGGGTGTCTCCCATAAACAATCTCAAAAGGACTTCTTCCTGTAGTCCTATTCACACTATGATTATATGCATATTCAACCTGAGATATAACAAGATCCCAAGTCTACCCATACTCCTTTGTTAGACACCTTAACAAGTTGCCAAGCACCTTGTTGATGACCTTAGTTTGACCATCAGTTTGAGGATGGTATGTTGAACTGAAAGAGATATTAGTTCCTAGTCTTTTCCATAAGGTTTGCCAAAAATGGCCCATGAAATTTCTATCCCTGTCTGACATAATGCTCAAAGGGAGTCCATGAATTCTAACTATCTCTTTGAAGAAGAGATGTGCTACATAACTTGCATCATGAGTAGTTCTACATGGAATGAAATGACTCATCTTAGAGAGCCTGTCAACAACAACATAGATGCTATCCATACCTGATTTGGTTTTAGGGAGTCCAACCACAAAGTCCATGCTTACACACTCCCAAGGCCTATTTGCAATTGGTAGAGGTTGATAGAGTCTTGCATTGCTTGAACCTCCTTTAGCTCTCTAACATACTCCACATTGCTCAACATACCTTATGACATCCCTTGCTAGCTTAGGCCAAAAGTAGTGTCTTTGTACTAACTCCAAAGTCTTGTTTATGCCAAAATGTCCACTTAGGCTGTGATTATGCTTCTCTTGGATCAGATTTTCCCTCATGGATCCTCTAGGTACACAAAGCTAATTACCTTTAAACAACAATCCATTCTCAAGGGTGTAATCTACAAGCTCACCATGAAAATGGTTCTCAAACTCCAAGTACACCTTGTAGGCTTGTGAGAAGTCTTCATCCTCCTCATATAAATCTTTAAAACCTGCTATTCTAATGCTTTGCAGTTGTACCTCTTAGACAGTTAATAACTTTCTACTCAAGGCATCTACTACCTTGTTGAGCTGCCCCTTCTTGTGCTTGATTGTGAAGGTAAAGGATTGGAGATAATCCATCCACTTCAACTGCATGATACTGAGCTTCTCCTGAGTGTTTATGTAGCTTAAAGGCTAATTATTAGTAAAGACAACAAATTCTTTAGGCAAAAGGTAATGCCTCCACTTCTTGAGAGATTGTACCAATACATACAACTCCAAGTCATAAGCTGAATACTTCTTCTTTGCCTCATTGAGTTTTTCACTGAAGAATGCCATAGGCCTTCCCTCTTGACTCAATACACCCCCTACTACTACACCACTTGCATCACAGTCAATGGTAAACAATTTATCAAAATTAGGTAAGAGTAGGATAGGTTTAGTGGCTACCTCTTGCTTCAATGTTTGGAATGCTTTCTCAGCTGCATCAGTCCATTTGAACTTAGTTTTCAGCCCTCCTTTGATAGTGTCTAATACTGGTGCACAAATCCCACTGAAGTTCCTGATGAAATTTCTATAAAATTGGGCTAGACCATGAAAAATTCTAACTTTTGTCCCTGTTTTTGGGGTAGACCAATTCAAGATTGCCTCTACCTTGCTTGGGTCCATTTTCAAAGTACCCTTGGACACTACAAAGCCCAAATAAATCAGCTCTTTCTACATGAACTCACACTTTTCCATATTTATGGATAATTTCTCTTCATGTAGCTTCTTCATAACCAACCTTAAGTGTTCCAGGTTTTCTTCTTTTGTCTTGCTATAAATGAGTATATCATCCAGATACACCACTACAAATCTGCCTGTGAAGTCCTTCAAGACCTCATTCATCAACCTCATAAAGGTGCTTGGGGCATTGGTAAGCCCAAATGGCATTACAAGCCATTCATACAATCCATTTGTGGTCTTGAAAGCGGTCTTCCACTCATCACCCTCCTTGATTCTGATTTGGTGATAACCACTCTTTAAATCTAGCTTAGTGAAATACATAGCACCTCCTAAGCATTCCATCAAATCTTCTATTCTTGGAATTGGGAACCTGTACCTGATAGTGATCCTATTGATAGCTTTGGAATCTATGTAAATTCTCCATTTTCCTCCTTTCTTGGATGCCAAAACTACTAGGACTGCACATGGACTAATACTCTTCTTGATCAGCCCTTGATCTAACAACTCTTGCACTTGTCTTGCCACTTCCTTGTTCTGATCTGGGGTAAGATTATATGTTGCTTTATTAGGCAGAGAAGCACCAGGAACAAAGTCAATTTGATGACTTATTTCTCTTCTTGGAGGTAAGGTGGCAGGGGTTCCATCACTTGCTATCTCTCTAAATTCTTCCAGCATTTGCTGCACTTCCAATGGTAAATTTGCCTTCAACTTCTTTTCTTCCTCCTTTGGTTTCACCATGATGGCACACCCTATGGTCTCCTCATCATGTAGAGCATGTAAAAACTCTCTTCCACTGCTAAGTAACACACTAGGTGTCTTGGAAGTTCCCTCTTCATTCTCTATCAAGGACTAAATTTTGAAAGTCCTCCCATCCTTCTTCAAAGAAATGGAGTTGTCTTCTCCATCATAGATCATCTTCCTATCAAATTGACAGGGTCTTCCCAATAGAAGATGGCATGCATCCATGGGTAAGAAATCACAAATGATTCTATCTTTATAGCCTCCAATACAGAGCTCTACACATGTCTTCTCATTAACTAGCACACTTTGCTCCTGGTTCAACCAAGTCACCTTGTAAGGGTTTGCATGGGGAACCTTTGTAAGTTTTAACTTCTTGGTTTCTTCCTTTGCTATGATGTTATCAGTAGACCCTAAATCTACTATAACCTTGCATAATTTGCCTTGAATCTTGCACCTGACTCTAAAAAGATCCCTCCTTTTCTTTGGTTTACCTTTATTAGGCTTCCTTATAAGAACCCTTCTGAACATGAGACTCTCACCCATTTCTGATTCCAATTTGCTGACTTCATTAGTGCAAAAGTTGTTGTTGTCTTCTTGGGCATAAGCAACCTTCCTTTCATTATGAGAAGTAGTTGGTTTATCAGGACACCTATAGGAAGGGTGTCCAAGTTGTCCATAATGATAACACTTCATGGTGGCAAAGTAAGAGCTACTTCTTCCTGCTCCTCTTCCTCTATGACCTTGTGAACCTCTGCCTCTACTATAAGAGCCTCTTGGACTGATTTCTAAACTCTTTTCCAAGAGCCTTCTTTCTCCTTGGTTTCTTGATTCACCACCTCTACTAGATCCACCTCTTTGACCCCCTCTAGAGTCTCTACCTATTCCCCTATTCTTGGAGTGGGGTTCTTTCTTTCTTCTCTATTTGTCTTCAATCTTTTGTGCCATATGCTGACATCCAAGTACGGTGGTAGAAGTAAACAAAATCATCTCCTCTGCTATGCTCCATTTCAAACCACTTAGGTACCTTGCCACTTTAACACTTTCTTCTGGTTTGATCTTAGACCTTAAGCTCAACTTATGGAACTCTTCAGTGTAGGTGGCTACATCCATCTCCTTCTATCTCAGGTTCAATCTCTTCCTATGCTGTTGGATTTCATAATCAGCTGGTAGATATGCTTCCCTAACTTTGTTAGCCATTGCTTTCCAATTAGAGATTGGGTTCTTTCCCTCTTTCTCTCTTTCACCTTGCAATTAGTTCCACCAGGTTAAAGCTTGTCCTCTCAACCTAGATTTGGCCACTTTGACCTTCTGTGCCTCTAAGATCTCTTCACATTTGAAGTGATTCTCCATGCCTTCAATCCACTACATCACTAGCTCAGTATCCATCCTTCCAATCAGTAATGGGACACCTTCAAGTGCCTTGCCTATGATAGCCTTCAAGGCTTTAAGAAATTTCTCATCTTGGGTTGGAGGATCAGGTGTAGGTACATCATCATCAATGGTCTCCTCTTTCACTTTGGCATCCTGCTCCTCCATCCTATCTTTCACCTTATCTACTTTTTCTTGGACATCAACCAAAAGTTGTTCCATCTGATACAACCTTTCCTATAGGAGTCTATTAGTTTCCTCCTAATCTTACACTTTCTTGGCAAGATTTGCATTGGTCACCATCTTCTATTTCAAAGATGATTCACTTAATTCTTCTGGTGGTTGAAACATCAACCTTTCACTTCCCAAACCTTAAGTGGCTCTGATACCACTCTAATGAGGTGGCTAGGATAGACAAGCTTGTCTATGCTCCTGATCCTCAACTAGGACCTCAGTGTTCCTCGACACCTATGTAGGTCTATAGGCTTCCTTATCCTTCAAAGGGCTTCCCCTGACCTTCCTAGGCTTCCCACCAAGTTTCACACTACCAATCATCCACCTTCTTGCTTTGCTTTCTAGCTACTAGACCCTCACATAAGCTATGAAGGTCTTTGTTTCTGGATTCTAACTTCCTCCTGAGCTCCAATAGTGTAAGTGAAGATTTCCAAGGTATTTTTGTGGCCCATAACACCTTCTCAAAGCATTACCAACATTTTGGAATCACCCGATTTAGGGGTTCCTTTACAAACTAGGGCTACAAGGAAGTGCCAATTAGGCCTCCTTCCAGATTTGTAGGACCTGTCACACCTTCCCCGTATAGAATCAAAATTATTGGCCTTAATGAAACCTTCTAATATTTCCTCACACTCAAAGATTTTTTAGGTCTTGGGCTCTCAATCGGCTGTACAGCACCTTTGGCAAAATTGAGGGTTTTGAGGGTTTTGAAGGCTCTCTAAGGTCCTGGTCTTCCACAGTGCCTTTCCACTCCTTACTAAACCTTCTCCTTCACATTTTGGGGCCTTCTTACACCATTCTTGACCCCCTCAAGAGGGAACCCCTTGACACCTTTCCCACTTTCTGTTAGAGCTCATGGTTTGCTGCCTACACCTAGTCGGGCTCTGCTGAACTCGCCTAGGGCTTAGCCAAACTATTGTTTGTCCTCACTTGTTGGGGCCCTACTTTCATTATATTATAGGTTAGGGTCTATACTCTTATATTTCATAGTCCCATGGCTATCCCATGGTGGAAACAAGATTTACAGCCCCATTTGTATTAAGCTCTCCAAAATAGACAGAGCACTGATTAATACAGAGAACTTAAAGAAAACTATTAAAAACTCTAATGAAAATGAAACTATAAGCACACAAAGAATAGTCTAAACACTTAACACAATATTTACAGAAAGGATTCACACAAATATCATTGTATTCACATGTATTCAGTCATTAACAGTGACTGCAACACATAATTGTTCACCAGTCTGCCCTCCGTGCTGTAGCTTTCCAATTCTGACAACCAACCCATACATTAGGGTTAAAAAAGCATTAAATATGCTTTTCTTGGAGTGAGTCTTAGGTCTCTAGGGCATGACAAGACTCTTAGTCCATTGTGTCATTACAAAGAAAAAAGTTGCTTAGCAACTTTTGAGCAACATTAAGTTTCTTGAGCAATTTTTGCTCATTCATCCTCATAGACCATTTCTAGGTCTTCTAAAGCACTCATGTGAATTACAAACCCACTAATCACTAACTCCTATGCTAATTTGCAATGTAAAGCACAAAATCCTCAATTTGACCTTTTGCATGAGTTAATGGGAAAAGCACATTCATAAGGACTAGCAGACCTCTAGGACTGTTACCTAGACACAACCAAAATTTGAGTCCAACACCATTATGACTCTTATTCTAAAAACAAAACAACACACACTGAAAACAAGGAGAGGGCCCTCATAGAGGTGTTCTTGCACCATAAAATATTGAGTATCATGTCTCACACCATTACAAGGAAATAATATAAAAATAGAGTTAATAGAATATTGGAGATCCTAACAAAGTAAAATTGATCTTCTAAGCTATAAAAAGGCAATAAAAGTAGGCCAATCAGATTGCATCTTTTGTGTTTTAACATAAAATAAGGTTTTAGAAAAAAAAATCACTCATGAATTTTTCCAGCCAAGTATTTGAATTCAATTACCTAACAAATTCAAGCACCACAACTAGCTCAGACTTTATTTCAATACATGGAGAGTTATTATAGAAGTGATTGAGCAACAGTTTCCAGGTTCTCGACTAGACTGATGAATTAATGATTCTATGACAAACAGATGTAGCCTTTGTACATTCTGATTACCAAATTTTTCAGAGCAACATAGCAAAAATTGCATAAGTTTGAGAGTAATTGAGAAAAGAAAATTTTAGAGAGAATGATAATTCAGAACCAGTAAAGAAGAGTCAAGTAGAATCAAGTAAAGCTTTAGTCGGTGGTCAAGGCAAGGAAGTAGAAGAAGAGAAAAAGGGGAAGAGAAATTTTTGAGATGAGTTCGTTTCTCTGCTACCTGGAACCATCCAGAATAAAAATGTAAATGATGAATACTTCTTTGATTATATGTCAAATTGTAGGGATCCCAACACTTTTGAGTACTCTGGTTATCACTTATTCAATTACTTTTATAGTAATAAGGATAGATAAAGCTCTGTGTCAAACCCTTGGACATTAGTTTTAGCCAAATTAATAGTTCCAAATGTCTTCCTAAATGCAGACTTTATGGTTGAGTTGGCTAAAAGATTGTTGGAAACAATTGTTTAATTGTGTATTGTCCTTGATGTTACACAAATGTCATATCAGTCATTAGACAGAGTCTACCGAGCTCAGAATGTTTAGCAAGGCAGTTAACCGAGTCTACCGAGCTCAGACGGTAAGAGAAGCTATTTATAGAGTCTACCTAGCACTCCAGAATACTATACCGTGAAGTTAGGTATAACCAAGCTCACTCGGTCGACAAAAGAAATTCAGTCTCTACCGAGTTCACTCGGTCATCAAAGAAAATGTGACAGAAAGTTAGACTTTATCGAGTTCACTCGATTACCAAAGGATTTTCGCAGAATCTGCAGTTTTCACCGAGCATCAGTTGGTCAACACTGGAATATCATTTCTAACAGCGTCGGCCTGCGAAGGATATTATTTGTAAATGTTTGTACAGCCGACCAATGTAATATCTATTAATTGAAACTTGTAATTAGGCCGACTTGATAACTTGAAGGGTATATATGAAAGATCAAGTTGCGAATTCAAGAAGAGAGTGGAGAAATATGAAAATGTGAAGAAGCAGAAGGAATGTGCAAATTCCTATGAAGGATTAGTGATATCCTTAAGGTGCTGCAAAGATATATTTGATCAGTAAGGATCTATTGGAGCAGAACA
>MU228418.1:207612-236739 GCA_018584345.1 Thuja plicata | reverse complement strand
TCTTATTAATTAAATCATGTTGATTTAATTAATTAAGTTATTACTCTTTAGTGCTTAATCTTTCTCTTAGGTGCATTAATAATTAATTCTTTTATTAATTATTAATGTGCAACCTAGCTTTTTTAGGATTTAGGGTTTTTTTCACCTTTATAGGTTGAACCTTGTAATTCTTTTTTCATGAATTCAGATTATAATTTTGCTCTCACCTTTTGAGTAACTTCTGAGTTCTACTTTTTCCTCCTTCTGCTTCTCTCTTGTAACAGGTTATTTGCATGCAGGTATTATTGGCATTCTGTGGATTTGTATTTCTCAAATCCTATAAACAAGTGAGCCCCCAAGGAAGAAACAAAGAATAGAATAGGGAGAGCCCCCACAAGTAGAGACACAAGGAAAGAAGAAAGAAAAAATAAGTTCCTTGATCCCTGGTTATAGGTAGTATCATCACCAACTAAGGAAGACAATCGGAGAGGAAAAGAAAAAGGAAAAAGACATCCATCAGGAAGTGTTATTGGCCCTCCAATTGTGCAAGGATAAAAGAGAACTCAGCAGGAAGAGTTTATAAGTGATGATGCATTCATCAAAACTGATGTGTTTAATAACTTTCTTATCTAGAGGAAGCAACAATAAGTTGTATCTTAATTGTAGTTTACAAAAGGTGGCACCATGAAGAATGAAGCTTTGCAAGGCTTAAAATCCTATGACCCTGAATCTGAATCCATCACACCAGAGGAGGCTAGGTGATTGGTTAACTCTAGTGGAATGCTAATTGTTCCTGGATGGGATTTAGCCTTTGCATTCATAATTGATCAAATCAGGAAGCAACCAGAGGCTAATCAATATTCTAAGACTAAGATTTCAGAAATGATAAGGGGATGTGGATATGATCCAAGATCCCAAACTTTAGCCATGTGGTCCTTGGCTCCAAGAAGACAAAATCCATCTCTGGTTAGTGTTGTGGAGAAAATGAATGGAGACAAGATCATCTGGGTTGTCTAGAGTACTTCTTATCTTGAGATTTCTCAAGATGTTACCCACTTTTCTCGCCTCAATTAGGAAAAAATAGAGAAACTATATGCAACGTATGGAAGAATCTTTTATGAGTCAATTTTTGTAGTAGAGGACAGGGAGAAATGCTTTATATAGATCAAAGCATTGCAGGGGCAAGTGGAAGCTCTGAACAAGAAATTAGAACAGGCTCCCAAAGCTCCTCCTCTAGCCAAAGAGGTTTCTTCTATGTAGATAGATACCACTAAGGACCTCCCATAGGGAACAGAGAAATTAGACAAGGATCATAATGAAGTTTCCCTTGCTGCAATGTTGAACATCTTGCAGCATAGGATAGATATCCTAAAAGTAAAATTGGATACAGTACATAAGGCATTTAGTATGTTGCCTGATTTAGAGGAGGTGAAAGGCCAAATAGTATCTTTGGACCCATTATTCAGTGCATGGTCAAGAAAGGGGTCCTTATTTGAAAGACTAGAGGTAGTGCAACCTTAAAGGATAGATCTCCCAAAAGTAGTATGCCAAGTGGGGGAGATGATAGAAAAAATTGGCACATCATTGGCCTTCTTCAAAGGAAAAGACAATTAGATTCAAGAAAGGGTCAGCATGTTTGGGCCTAATTTCAGTAGGTTTATCCCTCCTCTCGAATGGAAAAATGATGAGATCAAAATGGTTGAGGAGTGGAGAAAATAATTTGACACATTGCTATCTATGAAAGAGGCATTCGTGATAGATGACAATGTCCTAGATATGGATAGATTTAATAAATCCTTAGACAAAGCTTTCAAAGAAGAAACAAACTTTGTTAAGTTTGTTGTAGATTTCAAGGCTATTACTGATGCCAAGTGGGAAAGGTAGATGAAGAAGTTACACTTTGGGACAACATCACCAAGCTAAAGAAGATGAAACCATCAACAATTGACTTGGATGTGATAGATGAGGATTAAAGTGGCACTTGGAACCTGATCAATGAGTAGAGGGAGGGTAATCATCATCAAGAATAGTGTAAGTTATCCTGTATTGGTGTTCATTAGGTCTCATAACAACTTTAAGAGGTTACCCTAAATATCTGCAGACAAAGGTGTTAACTACAAATAATTTGGAATGATTTCAAATCAACTACTCAAGTGTATTTCTTCCACCGACTGGAAATGTAACTGATTTTGTCTTTTTGCACTTTCAAGTTTTTCCTAGCCATTTGAAGCTTGTTGCATCTTGTCTCTTTAAGGATTCCAAGATGGCTAGTGTTTACTATATATAACATGTTGCATTATATTGTAAAGGATGGTAAATTCACAACTGCGAGGTAGATTTCTGAATTTTATCTAGTCTCAAGATTTTTTGTCATTCTTAATATATTGAGCAGAGATATTTTAATAAAATACAATGGAAGTTCATGTTTCATATCTATGATGTCTTCTTGTATTTTTTTTTTAGTTCTTGTGTATTTAATCTTTAAGGCATTTTAAATATACTAGTTATAAGGTAACTGTGAGATTGTTTTTGAGTTTATTTCAAGGAGAGATTAATTCTTAAAAGTAGTTTTAGAGGGCCAAATATTAGCATAAGAATCTGATACATGGGTATGGGAATGAGAAGGTGGTTTTTAAGGCATTTCATCTGAGTTACATGTGTGTTTGTATTAAGAAATTGTTGTAAATGTACATTTCATTTTAATCTTTTCCCTAGATTATGCATTGGTCTAGATTTTTATTAGTAGTTGTCATTATCAACATTAAATATAAAAAAACCTTTATATTTTTGTTTAAAGAACATAGATGTTTATCATTTGTATTGAATAATACAAGTAATTTTATTGATTCCTTGAAGAGTGAATCATTAGGTCAGCCTACCTGAGTCTAGAGCTCAAATAGAAGAAGGATGAGAATCCCTATTTAAATGGTATTTTCCCTTGTCAAATTCATGGTTTGGCTTGTAAATCTTTGCATAAGATTGGTTCTATTCATTTGTAGAATATGTTATCATTTTTTGTAGTAAAAAGAAGGATAAAATCAATGCAAATCCTTGATCCACTATCAAATTTATTGAGAAGTAGTAAATTGTAAAAGGTACACCTACCCGAGTCTGTGGAGCTCAAAGAAGGAGGATTAAATTATCATCAATTCCTTGTCTAATTCAATTCTTGGGAGTCATAGAGTCAAGCATTGATGCTTAACAAAGGTCTCACAAGAAAAATATTTAATATAACCTAATGTGAAAACTATACCTTTCAGAGGATGATTCTTTGGATGCAACAAAATTGGTCACATGAAGAGGGATTAAAGAGGTAAGAATCCTTATAACTCCTTTATTGGTTATTTTTTCAATTGATATTAATATGGGAAAAAGAAGGCAGAATGTAGAAAACTTGATCAATCAATGAAGAAGAAAGATTACATCAGTGAGGAAAGAGCATCTAAGATCACATGTTATAAGCGCAACAACTTTGGGAACATTAAAAGAAATTAAAAATTATAGGTTAATTAGAACATGCCACCACCCACATGTTGTAAATACAACAATCAAGGACATATAGAAAAGTTTTGCAGATGTAATGGACCAATGAGCAACAAGAAACCACCTACATGGATAAACAAGAACCTTGGTGATGTTGGTAAGAGTATGGCTGAGTATTTAGATTAGTTTAATAAAAAGTTTACAAAGGAAGGAAAAAAGGATAGTGATAAGGTATGGAAAGTAAATAATCAAAGTGAGTCTAAGGATCAGGGAGACTCGATAGGTATTATTGGATCTTTGCATGATGTTATCATTACCACACTATCCTAAATGGCCAAGCATGGCCTTAGGGGGAGCTTTGGAGAAATATAATAGTCTATTATCTAGCCCCTAATTTATAGATTTAGATGATGCAAGGTTAGATATAGGTACAAGGATATGTGTGGAAGCTACTTACATGGTTGCAAGTTCTGAAAGGTAGCACAATCTGATCATTTGGATAATCATGGTTGACTGAGAATGAAACACCTTTTTGAAATACATGGGGAAATACATCAGAAGTATTGCGAGCTCAAGTACATGATATATGGGATGTAATGCTACTTCTGTTATGATTGCTGGAATTTTGGTTGTGTCTAGAAAAAGTTGCAAGTTGGCAAAGTCATGCAAGTACAATAAATAGTGAAAATAGGGCACATAAGTGGATGCGATGTTTGGAGATTTAACACAAGATATTTTTTGATCTAGTTTATGATTTGTGATAATTCCTCACCTATCTTGGTGGATGAATGATCACATCTTTTTTTATCTTACTATGGGACATGTATGTATTAGGAAGTTGATTGAATATATATGTGAAGACTGTGAAGAGTATGGAAGTGAAGTCTACATGGGGATCTAGAGGAAGAAGTCTACATTGTGTAGCCTGATTTTTTTCCTTTGACAGATAATGGGGACATGGTTTTCAGTTTGAATAAGGCATTATATAATCTAAAACAAGATCCTAGAGATTGGTATGCTCGGTTAAGACATGTATTAATTGCATCCTGGTTTCAAAAAAGGTAGAGGAATAGCAACTTGTATTTGAGAACTAGTGAAGATGGCATTTTGATTATTGAAGTATTTATGGATAACATTGTTTTTGGAGGAAATGGTTAAATGAGAAAGACATTTTTTGAAGAAATAAATTTTAAAGATCCATAATTGGAGGTTTATTTTACTTAACTCACACTATACTAGACATAGCTAGTGTAGTTGGAATTGTTGCAAGGTTTCAAACAGATCCTAAGGAGACTCATCTTTTTTTAGTTAAGAAAATATTCAAATATCTAAAATATTGGGTAGGAAGTGTTGATGCTAGAAAGAGAACTATTGGTGGTGCATTTTTCCTTCGTAATAGGTTAGTTTCATGGTTAAGTAAAAAGCAAGACTTTATAGCTCAATATACTATTGAATCATAATATGTAACTGTTGCTATAAATTGTACACAAATTGTTTTGATGAAGAAGATGCTGAAGGATATTGGGATAAGCTTTGAAAATCTATTTTTTATTCACTGAACTTGATCTTTGGATCCACTCCTCAGGGGGAGTGATCACAGGAACACTACATAACATATTTGGGTGATCAAGTACCTAGTTTGTTGTAGGCATGAAGATTTGAAAAAGATACACTTTATACTGATAGGATGAGAAGAGAAGGGAAATGTTTATGGAATCCTTTTCCATTGATGTCAAAGTGGGAGAGATTGAGGTGAAAAACCCCTACTTCCTTAGGGGGAGTTTTGAAGAGGATATTGATAAATTTGGATTAAGAAGGATACTTCTTGGCTAATGGTTTTTCACATATGTTGCCATTAATTTCAAAGGGGGAGATTGTTGGAATTGTTGTTATTTGAGGTGTTGACATTCATGTTTTGTCATTTATGTCAACATATGTTTTAGTTGGATACTTTGGATATGTTGTCATTGTTACAAAGAAGTGACAATGAATTATGACAGAGTCAGTGTCTGAGTTTCTATTATAAATTGGATGCGAGCATGTGTTATGATATGAAAGCTTAGGGAATGATAGAAGATACATAAGAGAACATTCTTTTTTATTCTTGGGTCTTTGGATTCTTGAGGACGTTAGTTGAGGCGTGTGGATTGGCGAAGATCTATTTGGGGCCGACCACAGAGATGCAATGTTCTTAATGATTGGTGAGCATGAATTATAGATCTTGGCATGTAACTAATGATTTGTATTTTTTAATTACTTGTGTAAGGTACCGTGTGTATCTTAGCAAGGGTCTATGTAATTATTTGTGCATTGGGGAAGACTTAATAGGTTAACCTAATTTCTTATTGTAACTTGTATAAGGGAAAGTAGTGTCTTGATGTATAAGTGTAAGGATTAGATGTATTGGGTGTTTTGAGCATGCGGATGCAAGTCCTGTTAGATGTAGAGAAGTGATTTTTTGTTAATGAACTTCATTGGAACTATATAGGAAAATCATGTTTTTATCATTCAATTCATTTTTATAAGTATACTTTTACACTTCTTGTGGACAGTGGATCCATTTTGTGGGTTTAACCTTCACATTTGAGAAGTGTGCTTGGGAAGTGAGCTCTTCATTTCACTCAACTCCTAACAGGGTTGAAAGGACTCCTAATAGGGTTTTTCCTTCAACAAGTACTTTGTAGTAGATGAAACAATCAGATCCTAACAGGGCTAGATCTCCTAACATGTATACAATATTTCTAGTTCATTACTTGTGGGTTCTTGTGGGTTCCACCCCCACTGGGGTTTTTCCCTTAACAAGGTTTCCTTGACAAAAAATCATGGTGTTATGATTTTTTTCCTTTGTGTGTATGTTCTTATTATTTATTCTATTGTATGGTTAAGCTTCAAATGGTTGAGATTAGTTAAAATTGGTGCAACACTACTTCACCCCACTCTCAGTGTTGCTTGATCCTAACAAATGAGTCCTGTTAAAGACTAATCTATTAAGAGATTTAAAAATCCTTATAAGAGTCACCTTGTTAGAGGATTTAAACTTTAGATCCTACTAAATATCTTTCTCACCCTTTTAGGAGTGACCTAGTTAAAGGATTTTACTTTGCAAACATGTTAGGGCTTGCCTTGAGATAGACCCAAGAGTAACTGATTTGATTCTGACCTTCTTGTTTGACACATCCTCTTTATTTCTTCTCATGATGATTCCTTAAGCATCCAACACCTTCAAAAAATCACAATCTCTTATCACACCATCTAAAAATCACCACATTGATCCTAATTCACAAATTCATCCTTCTTTTATAACAAATTTATCACAGTCAGCCTCTTGACCTAAAATGTTTTACCTGCTGATATAAAACTTAAATTTGATCTCACCAAAACACATTAGTAAACCCAATAGACTAAACACAACATTAATCAAGTCACAAAAAATCATTTGAAAACATTAAATTGACCGGGGAACCGATCTAAACAAACTTGTTCTAACTATCATATGTTCTTCCTATCAATCAACTTGAATCATCAATAACTTTCTCAAATCATCAAAATAACTATTATGATCGTAGATGTAGGTATATATACCTCTTTATATGTTATATGCATGATTACCCACCTTAACTTGATCTCCAATGCCATATGCAATTGATTATTCCTTGCGTTTTATCTTATGCCAGGTTGACTATACACTTTGATGCAGAGAGCATTGCAAGAAAACCTTGATGGGCTCCAATTCTTTAGCAAATATTAAAAATCCTTTCTTGAACACCCCAAATCCACTGATGTCTTCCTAGTGTGTCTTTTTACTTTCTAAAGGGATCAATATGCTTCCCCTATCCTCTCTTGACTCTTCAAGCCAAGTTATAGAACTCTGTAATTTCTCTTATAGGGACGCTTTCCCTAAACCAAGAACACTAGTATAATCCTTCACCAGAGAGTTATAAATCCTTCCCTAAGTGATTGAAGACTTCAAATAGACCCCAAGGGTAAATAATCCACCAATGTATTTGGTCTTGTAGACCCAAAGATAGTCAAATCCTAAATAGCCTAGGATTCCTTTTAGCCTTAACCAAAGGGTTTTTTGGACTTATCTTTCAACTGTAGAAGGATCCAATAGATCCGATTGAGTTTCTAGACACCCTTTATGGATTTTTTAAACCCCTCAAATCCTTAACACTTCACTCCACTCTTGCACCCCTGAATTCTCACAAAACACACAAGCCTAATTAGCTAGGTTAGGCTTGGTTTATTAAGTAAGTGGTCGAAGATGGGTTCATAGAGTAAATGCAGAGACTTAGATAGATTCCTCTACCCTAGAATAGTCTAGAAACACTCTTAGTTAGATCCTTCTAAACACATATTGCACATGCATGTGACTGTACCAAAAAGCCAGGCTAATTACATAGAGATAATTAGCCTAGGGCTTTATCTCATAGATAGTAGGACTAACATTGAGTGTCTAAGCTTTAGGATTCTTAAAGACCATGATCCTAACTTGTATTTTCCAAGTGCTTGAGCAGATCCACTAGATAAATCTCAAGTTAGGATCACATCTTTGTGACTGACCCAGTAAACCTTGGTTTCTCAGGCAATGAGCAAGTAAAATCTATAACTTTTAACAAACTTGACAAAAATAACTCAAACCAGCTCAAATTCTTAAGAAACTCAAGGCATCACAAATTTTTTCAATTGGATCCAAAAGCTGAATCCATACGAGGCCGTACACTATCAAAATAACTCAAAACACTCTTCTATTTCCTCCTCTGAACATCAAGCTCCGAACACAGTAAGTTCTCTCCTTCATGGAAGGCATCAGATCACCTAATAGCATCATCTAGGTGTTACAGATGCTTCAAGAAGTTGGTGTGGTTGGTTAGAATTAAGTTGTCATTCTTCGAGCAACATTTTGCAAAATTTTCTCATGCAACATTTTGCAAAAAGATAACTTTTTGGCAACATATGGGAAATTTGCTATTTTGGGAAAATGTCAACCTTACCGACCTCCAAGGGTGTGGGAGAGGTTCAAGACATGACAAAAGCCTATTCTAATGACCTAAAACACAAACTTCTAACCAAACACTAAAATCACCAAAACTAACATGGTCTAACTATGGTTTCAGGAACCTAGGTTTATAACTCACCTTGGGTCCTTCACCTTACATCATAGACCCACACAACCACACACACACAAGGGTGATCTCAAGGATGCACATTATTAAAAAAACAAAAACAAGAAAATAAGAACTTCAGGAGGTTCCTTGCACCATACTCCCCAAGGAAAAAGTAACTCAAGTCTCTTGATTTGGGAGTTCTTCAAGTAGATAACCTATCTTCTGAATATCTCTAGGGGTCATCCAAGTAGCATCTTCAATGGGTTGGATTTTCCATTTTACTAAGTACTCATAGTAAGTGCCTCTCCTAGTTTTCTAGTTCACTCTCTTGTCTAGGATGCTTTCAATCTCAAGAGGAGTTTCTTGTGGCATGTCCTTGAGTGGTTGGAGTGTAGGAGGTTGTGGAGTATCTGCAAAATCAATAGTACTAACTTCATCTTTTTAAGCATAGATATCTGCAACATTGAAAATGGGTGATAAGCCAATGTGAGAAGGTAGATCAATTCTATAGGCATTGTTGCCACATTTCTTCATAATCTTGAAAGGGCCAAGATTTTTCATCATAAGCTTTGTGTATTTTTATTTAGGTCGTCTCTCCTTCTTAAAGTGGATCATCACTAAATCTCCCACTTTTAACTGTAGGTCTCTCCTCTTTTTGTCAGCATGTTCTTTATATCTCTCAATGGTATGTTGTAGTTTGATCTGTACTTGATCATGGATATTATTCATCACTTCAGCAAAGTCTTCAGCTAGTGCACTCCTTTTTTCCATGTCTTTGATATCCTTGAGTTCTAATACCTCTCTAGGGTGAGTGCCATATACAATCTAGAATGGAGTTAAACTAGTACTCTGATTTACTGAATCATTGAATGAGAATTTTGCTTGTGCTATAATAGTATCCCAAGTGGCTCCATGTTCTTGTGTGAGGCATCTCAGAAGTTTTCCAAGGGATCTATTGATGAATTATGTCTGACCATCAGACTGTGGGTGATATGAAAATGATAGTGACACATTTGTCCCTATTTTTCTCCATAGAGTTCTCCAAAAATGGCCTAAGAACTTAGGATCCCTATCTAAAATGATTGACAATGGAAGTCCATGGAGTCTCACAACTTGTCTAAAGAATATTCCAGCTATGTCAGATGCATCATGGGTTTTCCTACAAGGAATGAAGTGTGTCATATTTGAAAATCCATCAACTAAAACATAAATTCTATCAAATCCAGATTTGGTCTTAGGAAGACCTAGGACAAAGTCCATAATTACTGAATCCCAAGGTCTTGAAGGGATGGTTAAAGGGGTGTATAACCCTGCATTGGAGTTGTGTCCTTTGGCTTTTTGGAAGACTGAACAACTCCCCACAAAACTCCTAACATCTATCTGTAATTTGGGCCAGTGGTAGAACCTTCTAACCAACTCCAATGTTTTGTCGACCCCAAAGTGACCAGCTGGGCTTCCACAATGCTTTTCTTTAATAATTGTTTCTCTCATAGATTGTTTTGGGAGACACAATGAGCTACCCTTGAAAAGAATACCATCTTGCATAATAAACTCTAAGAAATCAGTGTGGTATCTATCTGTCATCTCATTACAAATCTGATAAGCCTCTTTGAAATCTTCATCCTTAACATACATATCCTTCATGGTATGAACCCCAACACTCTCCAACTAAATGGATTGGGTATTTAGGTGTCTCCTACTAAGAGCAACAGAAACTTTGTTTACAATCCCTTTCTTATGCTTGATACAAAATGTATATGACTGTAAGAACTCCATCCACTTCATATGTTTGTGATTAAGTTTCTCCTGCTTATTCAGAAAGCTAAGTGCATGGTTATCAGTAAAGACTAAAAACTCCTTCGGAAACAAATAATGCCTCCATTTCCTAAGTGACTAAACCATTACATTCATTTCAAGATCATAAGTAGATTATTTTTGTTTAGCTTCATTGAGCTTCTCACTGAAAAAATCAACTGGCCTCCCTTCTTGGCTCAAGACTCCCCCAATGGCTTTATTGCTTGGATCACATTCTACTGTAAATACTTTACAAAAGTCTGGTAGGAATAGGATAGGATTCTCTGCAATATTTTTCTTCAACAACTTAAAGGACTCATTAGATTCATTATTCCCTGAAAATATGCATTTTCTTCCACATTTAATGGTATTGATAATGGGAGCACATATGCCACTAAAATTTCTGATGAATTTTCTATAAAAGCTACATAAACCATGGAAGATTTTTACCTCTGAAGGAGTAGTAGGAGGTGGCCGATTGAGGATGGATTCAACCTTGGAAAGGTCCATTTTGAGACTGTTCTTGGAGATCAAAAAACCTAAGAACACAAGTTCTTCTTGAAGGAATACACATTTCTCTATATTTTTCTTCAATTTATCCTCATGGAGGTTTATCATCACCATGTCCAAATGCTTGAGGTGTTCTTCTCTGCTCCTGCTGAAGATCAAAGTGTCATCAAGGTATACAACAAAAAATTTGTTAAGAAAATGCTTCAATACCTCATTCATCAATCTCTAAAGGTGCTTGGAGCATTGGAAAGTCCAAAAGGCATCACAAGCCATTCATAGAGGACTTCTATGGTCTTGAATGTTGTCTTCCATTCATCTCCTTCTCTGATTCTTTTCTGATGGTAGCCACTCTTGAGATCTACCTTGGAGTAATAGGTTGCACCCCCCAAACAGTCCATCAAATCCTCTATTCTAGGAATAGGAAACCTATATCTGATAGTTATCCTATTGATTTCCCTAAATTCCATACATAATCTCCATGTTCCTTCTTTCTTGGGTACTAGGACTACAGTGACAGCACAAGGGCTCACACTCTTCCTAATGAGGCCTTTTGACAATAATTCTTCAATATGTCTTGCTATCTCTTGGTTTTGTTCAGGGGTCGTCTTGTATGCTGCCTTGTTTGGGAGAGTGGAACTTGGTATGAAGTCTATACAGTGACTTACTTCCCTTTTAGGTGGCAAAGCCTTAGGTGTTCTCTCAGCTATGATACCCTTATATTGTTCTAATAGTGCTTTGACCTCTTTGGGGCCTACATCCCTAATAGGAACTTTAACCATTGGTTCTTTCACTGGTGTCTTTTTGGGCCTTACTACTAAGGCATAACAGGGTGTATCCCTTTCTTGTAGTACCTTCATGAATTCCTTTTCCCCTATCTGTAAGACAGTGCTAGTAGCATATTTTTCTTTCTCACAATCAGGGAGTGGGTTCATCACATACTCAACACCATCCTTAACTATAGTGTAGACATTGGACTTTCCATCATGCTTATCATCTATATCATACTACCAAGGCCTACCTAATAACAAATGACATGCATCCATCTTTGTGATATCACATAGAACCCTATCTATATACTCCCCTATATTGAAATCTACACAAACTTGTTCATTGATGATGGTTTGTTTTTCTTTTGTCAACCAAGAAGCCTTATAAGGGAAAGGATGAGGGATTACATGCAAATTTAGCTTAGTGACTAACTCCCTAGATGCAATATTATTAGTGGATCCAAAATCAACTATAACTTTGTATAACTTGTTTCTCACCTTGCATCTTGTTCTGAACAATGACCTTCTTTGAGGTGGTTCAACAGTAGTAGGGACACTTAGGAGTGTCCTTTGCATCATGAGATATTCTCTTGATTATGGATTTGCAGGTCTTGAAGTTGCAGAATGGTAGGAGGATACACTTTGGTTATCATCTTCTTGGGTGAGTTGTACTCTTTTGTCCCCTTGTCTACTGGTGCCACTCTTTTTAGGACATCTAAAGGACTGGTGTCCAATTTGATTACAAGTAAAGCATTTACCTATGAAGATACTAGGTCCTCTTCCACCAAATCCCCCTTTACTGTTTGATCTCCTACCTCTGAATCTACCTCTATTATTGTGCTTTGCTTCTAACTCATGATTACTAAACTCCCCTTGACTCCTTTGAAATGGACCCCTACCATTGAACCTACCCCTGCCTCTAAAATTATTCCCTCTACCTCTTTTAATTTTCTCTCCTCTCCTCTTCAGTTTTTCTTCAATTTTCAGTACCATTTGAAAACACTTATATATTGATTTAGGGTTGAATAGGCTCAATTCATCTTGAATACTTTATTTCAGTCCATTTAGATACATTGCCAACTTGTGTTTCTCACTCTCTAGAATTTTTTCCTTCAAGGTCATCTTGTGAAACTCCTCAGTATATCCACTCACATCAAGGTCCTTTTGTCTTAATTTTTGCAACTTTTTATGAAGGGTAATCTCATAGTCTCCTGGCACAAACTGTCTTTTGATCTCTACTAACATATTCTTCCATGTTGAGATATGGTTCTTTTCCTCTTCCATCCTTTCATTTTGTAGAAAATTCCACTATCTTAATGCAGGGCCCTTCATTTTGGATTTTTCAATTTTGACCTTCTGATTTTCAGAGATATTCTCACATTCAAAATAATTCTCCAAGGATTATACCCAATCCATGCCTTCTTCAGGATCCATTTTCCCACAAAACATGGGAATGTCTGATTTCTGATCTCTTCTTCCAACTCTCTCAAGATCTTCAAGAACTTTGACTTGCTCTTCTAGTATTTCTTTTGTTTCAGCTTGCTCGGTATCTTCTTCTTCTTCTTCTTCTTCTTCTTCTTCTTCTTCAGAATCTCCTCTCTCCTCCTTCTCTATTTGGAGGTCCTTCAACTTCTTTATCTCCTCCTCCGTCTTCTTATTCTTTACTACTTGTTCTCTAACAATTTTAGCCAACTCTACATTTTTGATTCTAGTGTGGAATTCCTCCCCTTGAGAACTTTCATTTTTGTAACCCATTCTTCACACCTTCCAAGATCTTAGCAGGCTCTGATACCACCTGATGCAGAGAGAACTGCAAGAAAACCTTGATGGGCTCCAACTCTTTAAAAAATATTCAAAATTCTTTCTTGAACACCCCAACTCCACCAATTTCTTCCTAGGGTTTCTTTTGACTTGCAAAAGGGATCAATATTCTTACCCTATCCTCTCTTGACTCTTCAAGCCAAGTTATAGAACTCTGCAATTTCTCCTTTAGCGACACCTTCCCTAAACCACACACACTAGTATAATCCTTAACCATAGATTTAGAAATATTTCCCTAAGTGATTGAAGACTTAAAATAGACCCCAAGGGTCAAGAATCAACCAATGGATTTGGTCTTGTAGAGCCAAACATAGTTGAATCCTAAATGGCCTAGGATTCCTTGTAGCACTAATCAGAGGGTTTTTTGGACTTAACATTCAACTGCATAAGGATCCAATAGATCTGATTAGGTTGTTAGACACCCTTTGTGGAGTTTGTAAACACCTCAAATCCTTAACATTTCACTCCACTCTTGCACCCCTAAACTCTCACAAAACACATAGGCCTAATTAGCTAGGTTAGGATCGGTTTGTTAAGTAAGTGGTTGAAGATGGGTTCATGGAGTAAATTCAGAGACTTAGATGGATTCCTCTACCCTAGAATAGTCTAGAAACACTCTTAGTTCAACCCTTCTAAACACATATTGCACATGCATGTGACCATACCAAAAAGCCAGGCTAATTACATAGAGATAATTAGCCTAGGGCTTTGTCTCATAAATAGTAGGAATAACATTAAGTGTCTGAGCTTTAGGATTCTTCAAGACCATGATCCTAACTTTTATTTTCTAAGTGGCCAAGCAAATCCACTAAATAAATCTCAAGTTAGGATCACATCTTTGTGACTGACCCAGTAAACCTTGGATTCTCAGGCAGTGAGCAAGTAAAATCTATAACTTTTAACAAAATTAACAAAAATAACTCAAACCAACTGGAATTATTAAGAAACTCAAGACTGTAATACCCACCTCTTAGTTTTCTTTTCATTTTTGGATGCCAAACTCTTTTAGACCTTTTATTGTATGTGTGGTTTATTGCTATTGATGTCATGGATATTTATGTATTGTATCTTATTATGTTATGAATCCATTTCTTTGTATGTTATATCTTCTGTGTATATGTGAGTCATGGTTATTTAATGATGCTTATGTATATGTTAGGATTTCATTTTGATTATGGTTTTCTGACAATACTGACCTTATATTTATATGCACATGGATCATTGTATGTTTTGCGTTACTATTTGATGTGCTTGGTATGGTATGGGACAGAGTCGTAGTTACTTGCTTTGGCAAGATCCACATGATAACCTAGTCTCAACCATTGTTTTCCATATTATATATGCATGTATGTTCATCTTTATGATGACAGGTTTGCGGGTACTAGGCTACGTATCCCTTGAATTTGCAGGAGTGAGTGTGCCCTATCACAATATCTCAATGGTAATTAAGGGGAGATAGTTTTCAGGTCCAAATCCTATCCTAAACCTAATTGTCCTAATTAGTGGACAAGTATCTATTTAGCTACCTTACCGAATTCGTATAGTTGACAAGAATTTGTGTATCCCTTTCGTTGAGCATGTTTGATTTTACTTGTGTTCGATTTCAGGTGCTTGATTTGGTTATTTGTGAGTTATATCATGTTATTTATTTAATTAATTATTAAATATGGGGTATTTAATTAATTGAAAATTAAATTAAATACCTATGTTTAATTGAAAGGTTAATTCAAGTGCAATTATTGAATATTAATATTTAATTGAAATTGGAGTAAATATGCTTTTATGCCTTATTAAATAATTAAATATTAAGTTGCATGGATTATTGTGATTTAAATATTTAATTTATTTAATTTAATATTTTATTAATTACATGTGCATGATTTTGTTGAAAAAGTATTTTTAAACTCAAAGATTTCAACTTGATTTTAGGATTCAAAGTTGAGTTGTAGAATTAAAAGATATTTTAATTAATTAACTGTTATTTTCTTTCGATTTTGGAGAGGAGTCCTTTTTGGAGTTAACTAGTGTGTTGTCATGAGGGTTTGCATGTTTAGGGGAAATTCAATTCCTTTAGGAGGGAATTGGGGTTTCATTTTGGGAATAACAGGTTTTGGAGATTTTGGGAGAGCTTGGGGTGTGCTTGACTTTTGGGAGAATTTGAGGATTCTTGTGGTTGCATCTTGGATTGGAGATTTGTGTGTTTTCGTCATTTGCATGTGCTTGGATCTTCATGGTTTCTATATTTGTGGTTGATTTTTGCTTGGAGGTTTCAGGGTTTTGCAATCTTCAAAGGCATAATCTCAGTTTTCTTGCATTGGATTTGAGGTAGGTTTTGTGATCCCTAAAATGGTTTCAATTTTGCAATTTTGTGGTTTTCTATGTTTGATTAGATGCATGTCAATTATTTATGGCTTATAGGTGTTTATTTGAGTTTTTGTGTTTTGGGGTATTTAGGAAACCCTTAGATATGATATTTTCATTATTTATTATTACTTGGCATAGTGTTGTTATGCTGGCCAATTTTTGTGAAAAAATTCCCTCTAGAACTCCTAGGAAATGAAAAATTAAATTAGCCTATAGTTTAACTATTATGTCTTGGAAAAATAATTCAATCTATGGGAAGAAATTCATTTTTGGTGAAAGGAAATCAATTTTGTTTTTAAAAGTACCTCTCTAGAAATTACACAGTCTTATAAAAAAATCACACCAGTCAATAAGAAAAAATGACAATAAAAGGATAAAAGACACAAAAAAAAAAGAATAAAACCAGAACAATGGAGAGAAAAGAATTAATTCCCATAAATTTCTGTTTCCAAAAATTATCAAAAAAAAGGAAATAAATTGTTTTGTTAAAAATTGCATTGGTTTAAGATTTTGTTCAAAAAAAAAAAATTTAAAAAAAAATTAAATAAGGCAAGTTATGTGAGGGGCCACCACATCCTCTTTCCCAATGCACCCAGTTTCTAGCGCAGGCCTATGAGCCTATATTAGCCTATATTAGCACTGCTTCCCTAAGAGTAGGTAGGGGGCCACGTGGGTCACCACGCCCCACATAACTCCCCCTTTCCCTTTAGTTTAAAGAAAAGCTACGTAGGTTTTCTATTAAGGGTTTTTTTTTAGTTTGTTTTTTTAAAAAAACTTAGTTTATTTAATTTACTTAAATGTTATTTGTTTTTTTAAAAGAGTCTTGAATTAATTAATGTATATTGTATTTAGTTTATTTTTAAGTAGTTTTTTTAATTAATTTTAATTTAATTTTTAATTTAGTTTTTGAATATATTTTAACTTATTAAAATATCTTTTTCAATTTAATAATTAATAGAATTTAAATTTGGATATTACCATTTAAATTTAGTTTTATTGAAATGTACAGAAGAGAATTTAATCTAATTAAAACATAAAATTTAGGTTAATTGAACTATTTAATAGTTGTTAATATGGTGATTTTCCTTATTTTAATAGGGATTATTTATATGTAAATTTAAGGGATGGTGGTTATGTCTAAGGGTATTGGTTTCGAATGAGGGATGTTTAAATAAGGGATGTTAATATTTAGAAATAGTAACATTTGTTAATGGTTATTACAGTAGTGTCTCATACTGTTATAATTATAGTCGGATTTAGTAATTATTGCAAATAGGTTAATTTATCTATGTGATAGTTATAAATTAACCTATAGGAGCTTTATTGTGCATCTTCATTAAAGATTTAAATATTTTTGGGTAGTAATTTTAAATGGATGAACGAATTTGCATAATTAGGATGTTATAAATATGTTTATCCTTACGTTAACACTGAAATTGTTCTAATGTATTGTGAATATGAATTGATTACACCATGATGTGTTTTGGGTGCATGATTAAATAAATTGTATATTCTTCTATGTTATCATGTTTTGGGTATTTGTTGGGTTAGATGACCCTTAGGACATAAATTCAAAGGTTTTGGGGTTGTAATTTCTACAAGTTATCTTATGTGATGTCAGTTCGTATTTTGTGATGATGTCATGATCCTAATTTCTTATACCTCAACCTAATTCAGTTATGATGTGTTGTATGGTCTTATGAGGATAATGTGGATTATTGTATGGTTATTGAGAACCTATGTGCTCCTGAATGGGCAGTATGCGATTTGATTTATGATATAACTTTATGATAGGGTAGGTTACCTAGTTGTATAGTAGGAGGTGGCTTGCAATAAGTGTTGGAGCCCATAAGTGGCTACTAGGATCGCTTATTGTAAGTGGTGGTAACAAGTGATAACATAGTAAATTAATTAGGATGCCCTAGTATAAAATAATAAGATAATGCCTCACCCATGCTTGAGTGCTAATATAGGCTAAGATGGAGGATGAGATGATGCTTTCCGCCTTGAGGGGTGTGGGTATAGCATCATTAGTGATCTTGTCTGTTTGAAAGGTCATTGATGCCATGTAAGGTTACTTGAGTGTCAGAATCCATTGAGGGATTTCTAGGACAAAACTCAAGGGTTAGACATACATGATGACACCTTCCTATATACATCTTAGGTTATCCTACATGTGTCAGTACCTCTGGTGTTGTTTAGTGTTCCTTGTTATGGTTTAGAGTGCTTCTAGGATCTTCCTATGCATTTGAGTATGAGGTCATGTATACCTTGTTTGCATTCATGTTGTATACCCCGTGTGATGGGACTGTTACTATCTCCTCATCACAGTGGGAGTGGACCTTTTGTTCCACGCGGTCAGGTTGTAGTGATTCTTATTACCATTGAGATTCTGATGGATTCTTCTTCATGCTTGGATGTTCCTTATTGCAGTTTCATCTTCCTAGTCTTTTGGAGACTTGTTCAGTTACTTGGGTTGTGTATTGTACCATATGTAGATATTGGTTATCATCCTTTGGAGGATGCATTGTATTGTTTATTATGTATTATTACATACCCTGCAACTTGTGCAATGGATGTTGATTAGGTAGTATACCTTTGGTATGAGATGTATATGTAATCTTTTATTATGAGATGTATGTAATTGATTTTAGATTATGTAACCTTTATGTTATTTCTTTATATTTTGTTATATGTAGATTATTATGCTTAAGTAATTCTACGTCAAGGAACCCTCAAGAAATTTTATCTATGTATGAGTTGTATTTCATGTATGTCATGTACTTCATTGTGTTGCTTCTACATTGTTATCATTATTGTTTGTAAACATTTTTTAAAAAAAATTATTCCATAAACTTAGTGTCATGTTTAGGTTAAGTTCTCCTGGGTTCCCTGGTGGGGCATTACATTTGGTATCAGAGCCCACGTTTCTACACCAGGATCTCTGGTAATTTTGTATGCCCATTAGTTTTCTTTTTATTTTAAAACTTGAAACAAACATAGACATAAAACTCTGATGTATTTAAAACTATTGCTTTATGATTATTTAACTTCTTTTGATGTTATTGGTTTGATGTTGGTTCTAAGTTGTGGTTTGGTTCTCTGGTTGATTCAGGAATTATGCCTAAAACTAGAGCTGCTATGGGTCATAGTAGAGGCCAAATTGGTGGTCGTGGAAGGGGTAGGGATAACAATCCTTCCATGAGTGTCAGTCAGGATAGTGCTCATCAGCACAATAGAGATGAGTAGAGTGATGAGCATCAGGCTGATTTTGGAGAGCCAGACATTAGCCAGTTGTTGCAGGAGTTACTGAATCATATTCCTGAGTAGGGTAGAGTGGAGAGGGAGAGATCTAGGAGCTCTCGAAGGAGGATTGTTATAGTGGATCTTGAGGTTGTGGCAGTGAACCACATGAGGGATCTCATGAGAGTTCCACCTACTTCCTTTGATGGGAAGGGAACAGGGTTTGAAGCTGAGACTTGGCTTATTGCATTAGAGAGAATTTTTTCTATGCATCCCTTTAGTAGCAATACTAAAGCTAGGTATGCAGTAATGTAGCTCTCCAATTATGCAGCGATATGGTAGAAGATAGAGGAAGAGAATTTAGGTCTCCATATGAATACAGTGACATGGGAGTTATTCCTTGAGCACTTTTGAGAGTGCTTCCTATTTGATCAGTGGAGGCAATAGAGGGCTGATGAGTTCCAAAACTTGAGGTAGTTGACCCTATTAGTGGTTGAGTATGAGCGTCGATTCTTTGAGCTCAAACAATATGTAGGATATGGTCAGGATTCAGCCCTTATGGTTTAGCACTTTTTTAGGGGGCTAAATGAATGCATCGTTGGGGAAGTTAGACTCTTTGAACCTACAAACCTCAGAGAAGTAGTTATTAAAGCTACCCTTGCTGAGGAGAATCTAGCATTGGGCTATGGTGGTCATTCAGGAGGGAAGTCTAGAGTACCTACTTTTGATGTTAGAGGTAATCATTCTCACGGAGCTGGCAATGCTAGAGGTCCTTCTACCATTCCAAATGGTAATCAGATTCAACAGCAAGGAGGAAACAATCCTTCTTTTAGAGGTCCTCAAAATAGGAACTTCCATGACAATCAGTGTAGAAAGTGCAATCGGTGAGTTCAGCCAGCACAAAGTGTGTATTAGGATGTCAGTAGGGGCAATATTCAATAGTCTAGCGCACCTTTAGTTAGAGGAGGTGGTAGTAGAGGAGCTTGCTTCTCATGTGGGTAGTTTGGACATATTTTACTCAATTTTCCTTAGCGTCTAGCATTGTTCTTAGGAGAGAGGCCATTAGCTTCTGAGCTGACAGTGGGTAATGTTGGTATGTCTCACGGAGCATATGTGGTGTGTTAGCTCTTTTTATTATAGAATCAGTATATAGAAATGAATGCTTGACTCTTTAATTCCCGATTTGGATTCTCATAGGGAAAAGGCTAATTAACAAGGATGTACATCCTTCTTCACTTTGGGCTACACAAACCCAAGTGGGTGCACCTTCAACAGAGTATTATTCCATCTGAGCTTTAATTTTGGCCAGTGCCTAATCATGGGTCATAGAGTCATAATAAAACATACATACATAAGGGATAATTAATTGAAATACAAATAAACCTCAGATGGAATACCTTACAAACTATCCTCTCATCCCCACACCCCTATATCAAATTCCTGCATAAACCCTAACCCTCTACAATTATCTACAAAATTTAAACTCTCCTTGAAAGCAACTCACAAACAATGACATGGCTACCTTATAACCAGTATGTTCAAAATGCCTTAAAAATTAAACATACAAGAACTAAGGTCAAATGCAAAAAGACATCATTGGTGTCAAAATGGAGATTCCATTATATTTTATTAATATAAGCCTGATATCAGTACATTCAAAAAGACTCAAAACCAAAGCTCAGACACAATTTAGAAGTCTTCCTTGTAGTCTTATTTTTTACCATCCTTCTAAAAATATTACAACTTGCTATTTATAGATAGCCCTATTCATCTTGTAATCCTTTTGGAAAATAAGGATGCAACAAGCTTCAGATGACTAGGCTATAGGACAAAAGTGCATTTTACAGATGAGACAAAAATTAGGTGGAGGGAATAACAATTCTTTGTTACAAGTTAAGTAATCCTTTATCCTACAACTGCCTGAATTCTTGTAGTTTCTCTGAGGTTGTTGAGTCCTTATCATCTAGAATTTGTCATCTTTATTGATGTAGAATCCTTAACCTTGTCTTTACTCAAATTGCTCGGCTTCACTGGTGCTTGTTGTCACTCTTATATTATTGCTTCATGCTACTGGAGTAAATATACCATACTTTCTTATCCAAGTGGTAAACACCTCATCATTTGGCCAACTAAAGTTGAGAACCTCATCTTTTTGGCTGTTGAACTCCTCCCAATCAGCATTGGCCTTCTCAATTTCTGACTCCTACGATTCAAAAAATACCCTGGATTTGTTGAGAATATCAATGGTTAACACAAACCAACCTGTATTTTCAAATGTAATAATACTTTCAGTCCTGCTGGTTAGTGCTTCATTTAGTTGCCTTAGCCATAAGGCTTCATTCTTTATGTTCCCATCCTTTTTGAACATATTGGGAAACATGTCATATCTATCCCTAGAGAATTCTCCTCTCAAAGTTTCTATCCTTCTGATGACCATGTTCTTCTTAGTGTCCAAGTTAATCATCAATTTAAGACATTTGTGGGTTCTTGTCAAAATGATGTCAATATTGTTTTTTTTCTTTGAAAGGAAGTAAAAAGATTTTACATGGGCTACCTTCCCCTTCCAATTATCAATTATCAAATCCTATTGCTCCTTACCCTCATCATGATTACTTATGATGCTAGCAATCTTCTTTCCAAATAAATAAATATTAGCAAGGTTAACCTCACTAGCACACCTCTTAAGGTTGGAAAATATTTGGTTGAAACACCTTTGTTTTACCAATTCCTCAGCTTCTTTATATACAGGGGAGTCTTCAACACCCCTCTTGCCTACTTTCTCCAACCTTGACCTTTCACTAATTATCCTGTTCTTTTTAGCTTCTAGTTCTGCTCTCTTAGCATCAATTGCCTCTTGGGTAGTAGGACTTAAAGGCACAGGGGATGGGGTATAAGTCACAAATGGACTAGATGAGGAATGTTGGTTAGGTCCTTGATTAATCATCATTTGGAACATTAACTAAATTGTATGCTTCCCTTCCAGAATGGCTATCCTATTATCCTTTTGTAGGGATTTAACCCTTTCATCATTATAGGATTTTAGTACAAATTCATATTTCTTATTTAGGCTATTATAAGCCTCATTTTCCTTCTCAGTCACCCTCATGCTCAAATTAGTTGTTTGAAGGGCTAGGTTTGCGGCCTCTGTACCCGAGGTGACAAAACCTCTCTTGACAATGAGGCTTCTTGGATCCTCAATCTTATCATCTTCTTTCATTCTTCTCTTGTCTTTCTTCTTTAATAACAAGATTTCCAAGGCTGCATGGTCTTCACTAAACTGGGCACCAATTGTTGTCCCATCAGTGCTTAGTGGTTTTGCCTATTTTCTGACAGCGTAAAAAACTACTATATCAGCTAATTCCCACTGAGGTAGGATGAGGACTCCCTATTTCTTCACTAATTTTCTACCCTCTTCATGGGTAATCTTATCAAATCTAGAGACTAGATCCTTCTTAACCTCCTTTTCTACATCATCTTTAGTATAATAAGGCTAAGCTTCTTGTAGCTTTTGACATTTATTAGTGAATTCATTTATGTGAATTCTCCACAAAAACTGAATGAATGCCCTAGTCTTGACAAAATTGTCATCTAACAAGAATTCATCACTGGCTTTCTTGGTCATAGGGTCTAGTTCTTTACTTGTGAATTATACCACTGTGAGGTCAGCAATTGTATGCTTAGGTGTCTCTAGCATCCCTTCTTGCAGCTCCTAGGTAGTAACAAAAATTTCACCAATGTTCCTCAACTAAACCAATTGCTCAGTAATAGCTTGGTCATCATAATGCATAGGGGATTGGGAAGGAGAGTACAACTCGCTCTCTTTCTCTTTTACTTCCATCTTTTGTCTCTTGGGAGAGGGAACTTTTTGAGAAATAGCACTTGCTTGCCTCTTTCCTTTATGCTGAGAAAGTTTATCAACTTTAGGCATGATAGTAGTGTACCCCATCCTCTTGTATACTACATAATCCCCTGGTGGGACTACTCTTCCTTGCTAAATTTTACTCAAAATAGCATGAGCCTTTTCTGGCTCAGCTTCCATTAATCTCTGTTTCTTCTCATTTAGGGTTTGCATGATTCCCTCAAATAAAGTCATCAAAGACTTAATTTTCTTGGCCCAAGGGAAAAACTTCTTCAAATGATCATAAGATTTGTCAAAATTATGTACAAAGTCCAAAGACTTCTTGTACACCAACCACTTCTCCTTTCTGATCTCCTGGTCACCTATGTCAAAAATAGTTCTGATGATATCCTTTGGGTAGTTAAATTGATGCTCTAATGTCAAGCATTTGGTTCTTTTTCTGAACATACCCATTATAAAATCCTCATTATCTCCACACCTGCATATAGATGTTGCTAAATGATAAGGCTTAAAATACTTATCAAAGTGTGTCCATCCCCCTTTTGTTATAATGAAATGATGGGCTCTAGTGACGGTAGGGAAAATGCTTCCCTTCATTTTTCCTGCTAGGGCTTCCTCATGTAGTCCACCCAGTTGTCTTATAATTTTTTCTATCCCAATCTTTAGAGGAACTCTATATGGCAGCACATTAGGGGTTCCCTTGAATCCATAAACTCTTATTACTATAGAAACGGGGTATAAAATTAAATCTCCCCAATTATGGGCACTCTTCAATATTGGGGAAAACTCCATAGGTTTCAAAAGCCTCATCATTGCAGTGTGGATCCTGACATTTTGATTGCACAACAGTGACCTAAGCCTAGTGGCAAAAACCCTATCAAAGTAAACATAACTAGCTTCTTTCCTATCCCATGATGTGTACCCCCTCCTCTTGTATACTACATAATCCCCTGGTGCGACTACTCTTCCTTGCTGAATTTTACTCAAAATAGCATGAGCCTTTTCTGGCTTAGCTTCCATTAATCTTTGTTTCTTCTCATTTAGGGTTTGCATGATTCCCTCAAATAAAGTCATCAAAAACTTAATTTTCTTTGCCCAAGGGAAAAACTTCTTCAAATGATCATAAGATTTGTCAAAATTATGTACAAAGTCCAAAGACTTCTTGTACACTAGCCACTTCTCCTTTCTGATCTCCTGGTCACCTATGTCAAAAATACTTCTGATGATATCCTCTGGGTAGTTAAACTGATGCTCTAATGTCAAGCATTTGGTTCTTTTTCTGAACATACCCATTATAAAATCCTCATTATCTGCACACCTACATATAGATGTTGCTAAATGATAAGGCTTAAAATACTTATCAAATTGTGTCCATCCCCCTTTTGTTATAATGAAATGATGGGCTCTAGTGACGGTAGGGAAAATTCTTCCCTTCATTTTTCCTACTAGGGCTTCCTCATGTAGTCCACCCAGTTGTCTTATAATTTTTTCTATCCCAATCTTTAGAGGGACTCTGTATGGTAGCACATTAGGGGTTCCCCTGAATCCATAAACTCTTATTACTGTAGAAACAGGGTATAAAATTAAATCTCCCCAATTATGGGCACTCTTCAATATTGGGGAAAACTCCATAGGTCTCAAAAGCCTCATCACTGCAGTGTGGATCCTGGCATTTTGATTGCACAACAGTGACCTAACCCTAGTGGCAAAAACCCTATCAAAGTAAACATAACTAGCTTCTTTCCTATCCCATGATAGATCAGCACTCCACATTTGAACAGGAAAATCTTCATCACCCTGGAACTTAGTCAACTCCATTTCTTCCTCAAAGAAGTCTACGTTATTGGACAAGAACATGTTCATCATAAGGGAATACCATCCCATTGGTTTAATTATATTGCTATCCTAGATTCCTGCCAAACCCTCATGCATTTGTTGAGCAATGTAAGATGCAAAGTCAAAAACTACTGACAGATGGGGATGTAGAATCTGAACCACCATGAGCATTAGGTGGACATGCATTATTACTTCTTCATCTTCTCCTAGAACCTGGCACAGGGAACTATACATTTTCCTGGCCTTACCATTGAAGTAATCTAACTTGAATGTCTCTAGTGTGTTGGGCCCTACTACAATCTGGTCCCCTATCTTGTTAAAGTATCCTCTCAAAGCCTCATTTCTATAATACTCTCTCTGAGTCTAGTATACTTCCTTGGAGTATTCTAAGTCTATATCATCCATTGGAAATGAGGTATCATTCAATTTGAATATTCTTCTGATTTCATCAGTTGAAACAGTCAACAACACATTTCCCTTTGTATCCCTAACAACCCTAGACACCTTGTCATAAGTGTTTGCAATCAGAGTGAACAAATCAGTATCAATAAACACCCCAGGAAATATCATCTTTCCTACATCGAAGTCTCATATGTTACAATCTGGGGTGGGGGCATTTCATTGACTATATGCAGTTCTAAACAGGGTAAGAGCATTAAAACTTGTTTTAACATCTTTTTCCCATCTACCTGAATCATACAAGCCTTCTCCTATTCTGAAACGGAGATGTGATGGAACTATTCTCTTGATTTGGGTAGCATCGCTAGTGGATCCATTCAATTGTTTTAGCAAATCCTCCCTGACATTTCTCTTCTGATAATCAACTTCTCCAGAAATCTCAATTCTAGGGGCCATTTTAAACCTAAGGCCTTTTTCTAAGATGAAATCTAGATTTTGAAAAGATAATTCTAAAAGTCTTTTGAATTGCAAATCTTACTGGGAGCCTGAATTACTGAATAGAAGAAAACTTACCCATTTTGCAACTTTATCGCATGGAGCTGAGTATCTCTGTAATTTTGTTCTTTGATTGAATGATTTTGGTGAATTATTGTGACTTCAAGTTGAATTAACCAGTTTTACGGCTTCAATCATATCAATCATTTGTATTGAATTCAACTGGAGTTGCCACATATTCTGCAATCAATTTTCCTGCTTCAAAATCATGACTTAACAGCTCACTGGAGCTTATTTTAGCAATTTTGAATTTGAGCTGTAGATCTTAAACATTACCATCTTCATTCGATGGCTATCTTATTTTCCCAAAAACAATTGTTCATCTTGGACACATGTCAACTCCGCTTAATCGCTTACTCCTTAGATTTCAAGCACTTTACCTTTAAGCATTTAAGTGAACCATTGGATTATTTTACACTTGCAACCTCATTAACATAACTTTCACACTGTACCGGACCCACCTCTTATGCCACGCATCGCTCAGGCTTAATCGCTTACTCCTTATATTTCGAGCACTTTACCTTTAAGCGTTTAAGTCGACCGTCGATCTTCTCTGAGTTGAAATGCCTTTAACATAATGACTGTGCTGCATAGGACCTTTATGACTTCAGCCAGGACCATCTAGGACATGTGGTAGCATAGCTTAATCACTTACGTGATAGATGTTGTGCAACTTCTCTTCAAGTCATCAAGCAAACCGTCAAATCCTTTTATACATCTCTAAACTTTATCCTGCGATCGGCTTCACTTTTAGTGGACTACACATCATCAACCTTGACATGCATCGTCATCATTTAATCACTTATGTGATAGATGGTGCACGGTTTTGGACTAAGTTATTAAGCAGGTCGTCTGATCAAAAAACATTTTCTCACCACATAAAACAATGAAATAAAAATCTTTTCTTAGCGACATGACTTAGGAATATTAAAGTTGTTAGGATAACACAAATTTAAAACACAACCTTTTTAATTATGAACACATGACTTATGACAACTTAAGTGACTGAAAAAGCAACGCAAAAATAGAACCCGCCAAGACACTTAGGTTTTTTAGATTCAAATTTGAATAGGGTTATAACATAGACTTGAGGGTTTAGACATTTTTCACCATTTTCAACTAGGTTAAGGGTAAGAACAGATCTTGCAGAGGCATGAGAATAATTTTCAACCATGATTTTAAACCCTTGAATAACATGAATGACAAGGGATCTCAGAAATTTACAAGGCACATTTCAAACATGAAATAGCACCAACAATGGCTCTCTCTAAGGATGTTTAAACACCAAGTTATAACAAGAACCATAGATCTCTACAACAAATAGACCAAAAACAGGCTAACCTATTACTAGAAACAAACACACAACTGAAGGAAACACTCATATACATATAATACATACTACTGTGCATGGAAAAGAAGAGTTATTTGAAGAAATTTTTTAGAAACTGTCCATGCACTAGCAATTCCTATTCTTCATCATCCATATTCTTGAGGAAACAAGAATATTTTCCAAAGATTTGGGATATTAAAAAATGCCCTATCCATAATGATTCAAACTTGTAAGGAAACTCAGGTGCGGAAACAACTTCCTACACTAATCTATAAAGGAAATTATTGTGAAAATTCTTTTAAATCCTTACAATTTCAGATTTGTTAACTACTTTAACAATGATATTGTAGCCATATACCATGCATACAGAAAATAGAGAATGACACAATTATTTACCCTGGGGAAAACCTTTCGGTAAAAAACCCCAGCACTCCAAAACCTGCACAATGTATTATCTTCAACACAACGGTTACAACACACTTGCAATACAAGTTCTTTCAGGAGACAATCAACACTCAAAGACAAATCTAGTAGCTCCAAATCATACCAACAATACACTCTTTTTCTATCCCATTCTGCAACCCTAAAAACACTTATATCACGCACTTTCCTTTTTAGGGCAACTTCCAAGATAGTCGTATTAGGACTTTACCATTCTCCAAGAAAATAGGAACCCAAACCCCATGATTGTGGAAGAGTGTAAGATACTCAACTTTATCAGTTGCCACATGTCATTGCATGTCTTCACCCATCATTGAATCTTCTAGAAATAGCTCTTACGTGTCATAGGAATCCGTCATAACTATTTCAGCCATGATCTCCTTACACATAATTCAAGATGCCAACACATCAAGTGGAGTGACACATCAACATGTCAACTAGACATGTACACTCACACTTAATTACATTATTTGCAAGAAATACATTTTATAAAAAAAATAATAAGAATAGGAATTATCCAAGGTTGAGACACCTTATTCCTAACATTCTCCCACTTGTCAAACACCTTGTAAGAGAAATAGAAATATAATAGGAACTAACCGCTATAGGCCAAAAGGCCCATAGACTCCGAACACCATCTGAACTTTGTAGTGCCCACTGGTTTTGTTAATGCATCTGCAACATTCTTCAAAGTATCTACCTTCTCCAAATTTACCTTTCCATCTTCCACCATATCTCTCACAAAGTGAAACTGCACATCAATGTGCTTTGTTCTAGCATGGAAAGTTGGATTCTTCGCAAGGCAAATAGCGCTCTGACTGTCACACAAAATAGTAATCTATTCTGCATCAACACCAACATCAAAAAACAATCTTCTAAGCCAAATGGCTTGCTTACAAGCATCAGTAGCAGCCATGTACTCAGCTTCTGTAGTGGACAAAGAAACCATAGGTTGTCACTTACTCATCCAACTGATGGCACCACCAAACATAGTGAACACATAAGCACTGGTGGATCTCCTGCTGTTAATATCACCTAACCAATCTGAATCCACAAACCCACAAATAAAAACTAAAAGCAGAGATCTAGAAGACTTACCATGGTAACATATGGAGTAATCTAATGTACCCCTCAAATATCTAAATACTTGCTTAACTGCATCCCAATGTAGCCGTCCAGGGTTAGCCATAAACTGACTTAGGACTCCCACTACTTGTGCAATGTCTTCTCTAGTATAGACCATAGCATACATAAGACTGCCAAATGCACTAGCATAAGGTACTCTACTCATGTCCTCCACCTCACTAGGAGATTTTGGACAATCATATACAGATAACTGTGTTCCCATTGAAATAGGAACACATAGTGGTCTACAATTTGCCATGCTGAACCTGTCCAACACAGACTTCAGATACTTACTCTCACTCAACCAAAGTTTTCTGTTAGACCTATCTCTACTGATTTCCATACCCAAGATGTACCTTTCTGCCCAAAGATCTTTCATCTCAAACTGTGCTAACAACTGAGATTTAAAATCAAAAATCATACCCTTACCCTTCCCAAACAGCAACATATCATCAACATATAATGCAACAATAAGAAGGTGATCATTTTCAACTCTGAAATAAACACAATGAT
>MU228418.1:181021-200123 GCA_018584345.1 Thuja plicata | reverse complement strand
GCACGCAGGCAGGAGTCTCAGAAAACCTAACTAGGGTTATAGATTTACAATGTACTAATTGACCCTAGGAAAAAATCTAATCTGGCCATAAATGTGCACCAAGTGAATCGATCAGATCAGATTTTCTAACTTGTGCCCATCCCTGTACTGGATCATGCCCGTAGACACGCAACCTGAATCCATGAGCTATATTCTACAACTAAGTCTCTGTCATGAATGCTCACCAACTGATCACAGTCCCCCAAGACGGGAAGCGACCCTTGATGGCCGCCGCTCAAATTCTCATCAATGAGCCATCGATCATGACCATGTCCTTCTGCCAACTGCACCCAAGAGAAATAAATTCGTGATTGGACTCCGTATCTCCCTCCATGTCTCTGAATCTTCTGTTTCTCCACCGACGTCGAACAAATCTATTCCAGGGATCAACAGACTCTATGTGCATGGCCTCTCTGCAATTAGACCTTTCTGATCAGCTCTGGAACATGAGCACAGAGGAACCATGGCTGGCGAGAATTCACAGTGCCAAATCTGCCGCCAAACATTCAAATTCAAAGTCTAGCGACAACGCGACTGACCGTTGGTCTCTTTGTCACGAGCATCAGACCTTAACCATAGTTAAATCTCATGACCTGGCGACAAAGCACTTTTTACTTCTGCTTAACCTGAGCCCAGATCTAGCGACAAGGCGACTGTGAAATCTCAAAGTTGCGAAGCACTTTACTTAACTCACCTTTCTTCTGGCGACTCTGCTACTAACTGTCACCCTAAACCGTCACGACTTGTCGCCTGATCGCCAGATGCTATCCCTCCGTCTCGAGACCATGCGACAACACTTAGTCGCCAAGTCGGGGAATCCCTCTTATCAGTCAACATGTGCCTTTAATCTTTCTAGCGACCCTGCGACTGAGGCAAAGAAATACTTAGTCGCCTAGTCGTGCGATCTGTTTCCCCTGTCTGGTGATCACCCGACTGAGGACCCACATCCACCTGCCATATGCCACCTGTCACACAGGCACTGGTTACTTTTCTGCACACTGGGACACTGAGTCACCTCTCTATTCTGGCGACAAGGCGACTAAGGTGATCGCGAAGTCGGGAGACATTTTTTTACTAACTGCTGAAACTTCACACGATCAAGCGACTGAGGTGGGTCCCGCAGACAGATATTCCTTTATCTTTATTACTTCGTGACTGAGCGACGAGTAGCTTTTCTATTCATTAATCGCACAGTCATGAGCAAACTTCCCTTTGTCTTCATTACTCAACGAGTACGCGACGAGCCCGCTTTCTTCTTTATCACGCACTCGCGAGCAACATTTTCTTTCTCCCTTTCGATCGGCGAGTGCGTGACAACACCTTATCTTTCATCAATTACTCAGTCGCGAGCTGTCCCTTGTTCACTTTGAAACATCGGTGATTGCGCGACAAGCAGCTTTTCTCCTCGGTCGCGCACTCGCAAGTAGCATTCAGTCTACCTTTATTTCTCGGCGATCGCGCGACTACTCTGCTCCTCCAGCTCATCGTACACCCGCAGCCTTGAAACCTGTCACGAAATAGATATTGCGACCGTGCGATGCATACTTAAAAATGACTCATCGCCCACTCGCGGGCTTTATAGACCTTGACTTTGACCCATCGCGATTGCGCGATGGTCACTTATCCTAGCTCGTCGCTCAGTCGGGGACGGATTGGACTTATGCAGGAATAGATCGCGATTGCGCGATGACTGCAATTATCGCGATGACTACAATTAGCAGCTCGTCGCGCACTCGCGCAACTTAATGACTTAAACATAATTCCACCGCGACTGCGCGATGAGACAAGAGTAAAACTTTTGAAAAGGCCTAGCCATTTTTGGGCGTGAAAACACAGAGGATGGCCAAATCTCATAGGAATGGAAAATTTGGGCAACACAACTCTGTAAGCATTAGCTGGCCACGCGGGTCCTACAACTTTAGATGAAGATGATTTTCTTTCAGGAATGGGAATCTTCATCCTTCCCTTAGAGGTATGTTGGGAATTATACTTGGAAGTTCCTCTCTTGGACCATTGCTTCCTTTGAGGTGTATGGAGCTCTTCTCCAACATCCATTTTGAGATTTTCTCTAAAGTATGATCTGGTAGTCTTTTGTTGACACATCTTTTAGAATAGACAAATATTCTCAAAATATTTAAATGTGCCACACTAGAGTACATAGAGGTTAGAGTCACCACCTTTTTTCAGAGGATAAATATATGTAAAGATCAAGTTCCTTGTCCTAACTCAGGCTTCCTCTTATAGCAATAAGTTGAAATGAAACTTGAAAATAAAGTTTGTTTAATAATTCCTCACCTGGTAACTTCAAGTAAATGATTCTTCACTGCCCGTGTTACTGTAGATCTTTTCCATATAGTGGATTTTCTCTTGAAAATAAACAAGGGTCTAGATTAGAGGTTTTAGAGTTACCAATTATTCCAACTGAGACAAGATCTATATCACTTTTAGGACCAACACCTTCAAACACTCTGCCATGAAAGACAAGCAGAGCAAACTCACTTTAATGATTATGAGGGAAAAAAAACTAATTCTCAAAATTGCAAGGACAAACTCTCTCATGAACATCACTCTCAGAACATTACAAAGAGTTCCCCAGTAGATTCACCAATTTGTTAGCTCTTTTTCTTGTAGAATCAATATATAGAAATGAATTCTTGACTCTTTAATTCCCAATTTGGATTCTCACAGGGAAAAGGCTGATTAACAAGGATGTACATCCTTCTTCACTTTGGGTTCCACAAACCTAGGTGGGTGCACCTTCAACACAGTATTATCTTTCAGTAATTTTAACAGTGGATTAAGGATTCATGATCCTTCTTCTTTTTAAGCCACTAGGCTTAGGAAGGCTAACCTATTGATTCTCTCTTCAAGGAATCACTAAAATGAATTGTACTGAATACAATTAGCTGGACATGTATTTGAGATAATAGAAATATGAAGATTGATTAATATTGGATTGATGATAACAACCACTTGTCAGCATTTTGGCCAGTGCCTAATCATGGGTCATAGAGTCAAAATAAAACATACATACATTAGGGATAATTAATTGAAATAAAAATAAACCTCAGATGGAATGCCTTACAAACTATACTCTCATCCCCACACCCCTGTATCAAATTCCTGCATAAACCCTAAACCTATGCAATTATCTGCAAGATTTAAACTCTCCTTGAAAGCAACTCACAAACAATGACATGGCTACCTTATAACCAGTATATTCAAAATTCCTTACAAATTGAACATACAAGAACTAAGATCAAATAAAAAAATACATCATTGGTGTCAAAATGGAGATTCCATTATATTTTATTAATATAAGCCTAATATCAGTACATTCAAAAAGACTCAAAACCAAAGCTCAGACACAATTCAGAACTCTGCCTTGTAGTCTTATTTTTTACCATCCTTCTTAAAATATTACAACTTTCTATTTATAGACATCCCTAGTCATCTTGGAATCCTTCTAGAAAATAAGGATGCAACAAGCTTCGGATGACTATGCTATAGGAAAAAAGTGCATTTTACAGATGAGACAAAAATTAGGCAGAGGGAATAACAATTCTTTGTTACAAGTTAAGTAATCCTTTGTCCTACGACCGCCTGAATGCTTGGAGCTTCTCTAAGGTTGTTGGGTCCTTATCATCTAGAATTTCTCCTCCTTATTGATGCATAATCCTTAACCTTGTCTTTACTCAAACTACTCATCTTCACTAGTGCTTGTTGTCACTCTTATATTACTGCTTCATGCTATTGGAGTGACTATACCATACTTTCTTATCCAAGTGGTAAAAACCTAATCATTTGGCCAACTAAAGTTGAGAACCTCATCTTTCTGGCAGTTGAACTCCTCCCAATCAACATTGGCCTTCTCAATCTCTGACTCCCACAATTCAAAAAATACCCTGGCTTTGTTGAGAATATCAATGGTTAACACAAACCAACCGGTATTTTCCAATGTAATAATACTTTTAGTCCTACTGGTTAGTGCTTCATTCAGTTGCCTTATCCATAAGGCTTCATTCTTTATGTTCCCATCCTTTTTGAACATATTGGGAAACATGTCATATCTATCCCTAGAGAATTCTGCTCTCAAAGTTTCTATCCTTCTAATGACCATGTTCTTCTTGGTGTCCAAGTTAATCATCAATTTAAGACATTTGTGAGTTCTTGTCAAAATGATGTCAATATTTTTTTGTTCCTTTGAGAGGGAGTAAAAAGATTTTACATGGGCTGCCTTCCCCTTCCATTTATCAATTATCAAATCCCATTTCTCCTTACCCTCATCCTGATTACTTATGATGCTAGCAATCTTCTTTCCCAATAAATAAAGATTAGTAAGGTTAAGCTCACTAGCACATCTCTTAAGGTTGGAAAATATCTGGTCCAAATGCCTTTGTTTTACCAATTCCTCAGCTTCTTTATATGCAAGGGAGTCTTTAAGGTCCCTCTTTCCTTCTTTCTCCAACCTTGATCTTTCACTAATCAACATGTTATTTTCAGCTTCTAGTTATGCTCTCGTAGAATCAATTGCCTCTTGGGTAGTAGGACTTAAAGGCATAGGGGATAGGGGATAAGTCACAAATGGACTAGATTAGGAAGGTTGGTTAGGTCCCTGAGTAATCATCATTTGGGGCATTAACTAAACTATATGCTTCCCTTCCATAATGGATATCCTATTATCCTTTTACAGGGATTTAACCCTTTCATCATTATAGAATTTCAGTACTAATTCATATTTCTCATTTAGGCTATCATAAGCCTCCTTTTCCTTCTCAGCCACCGTTATGCTGAAATTATCTATTTGAAGGGCTAGGTTTTCTGCCTCTGTACCCGATGTGTCAGCTACTCTCTTAACAATCAGGCTTCCTGTATCCTCAATCTTATCATCTTCCTTCTTTCTTCTCTTGTCTTTCTTATTCAATGACTAGATTTCCAAGGTTGCATGGTCTTCACTAAACTGGGCACTAATTGATGTCCCAGCAGTGCTCAGTGGTTTTGCCTATTTTCTGATAGCATCAAAAAATACTGCATCATCTAAGTCCCACTGAGGTAGGATGAGGACTCCTTGTTTCTTCACTAATTCTCTACCCTCTTCAGGGGTGATCTTATCAAATGTAGAGAATAGCTCCTACTTAACCTCATTTTCTACATCATCTTTAGTATAATGAGGCTGGGCTTCTTGTAGATTTTGACATTTATTATTGAATTCATTTATGTGAATTCTCCACAAAAACTGAATGAATGCCCTAGTCTTAACAAAATTGTCATCTGACAAGAATTCATCACTGGTTTGCTTGGTCAGAGGGTCTATTTCTTTACCTATGAATTTGGCAACTATGAGGTCAGCAGTTGTATGCCTAGGTGTGTCCAGCATCCCTTCTTTTAGCTCCTGGGTAGTAACAAAAATTTCACCAGTGTTCCTCAACTGAAATTACTCAGCAATATCTTGGTCACCATAATGCATAGGGGATTGGGAAGGAGAGTACAACTCACTCTCTTTCTCTTTTACTTCCATATTTTGTCTCTTGGGAGAGAGCACTTCTTGAGAAATAGCACTTGCTGGCCTCTTTCCTTTATGCTAAGGAGGTTTATCAACTTTAGGCATGATAGTAGTGTACCCCCTCCTCTTGTATACTACATAATCCCCTGGTGGGACTGCTCTTCCTTGCTAAAGTTTACTCAAAATAGCATGAGCCTTTTCTGGCTCAGCTTCCATTAATCTCTATTTCTTCTCATTTAGGGTTTGCATGATTCCCTAAAATAAAGTCATCAAAGACTCAATTTTCTTGGCCCAAGGGAAAAACGCCTTCAAAGTATCATAAGATTTGTCAAAATTATGTACAAAGTCCAATGACTTCTTGTACACCAGCCACTTCTCCTTGCTAATCTCCTGGTCACCTAGGTCAAAAATATTTATGATGATATCCTCTAGGTAGTTAAACTAATGCTCTAATGTCAAGCATTTGGTTCTTTTTCTAAACATACCCATTATAAAATCCTCATTATCTGCACACTTGGATACAGACGTTGATAAATGATAAGGCTCAAAATACTTATCAAATTGTCTCCATCCCCCTTTTGTTATAATGAAATGATGGGCCCTGTTGAGGGTAGGGAAAATGATTCCCTTGATTTTTCCTACTAGGGCTTCCTCGTGTAGTCCACCCAGTTGTCTTATAATTTATAATATCCCAATCTTTAGAGGGACTCTGTATGGCAGCACATTAGGGGTTCCCCTGAATCCATAAACTCTTATTACTATAGAAACAGGGTATAAAATTAAATCTCCCCAATTATAGGAAATCTTCAATTCTGGGGCAAATTCCATATGTCTCAAAAGTGTCATCATTTCACTATGGATCTTGGCATTTTGATTGCACAATAGTGACCTAAGCCTAGTGGCAGAAACCCTATCAAAGTAAACATAACTAGCTTCTTTCCTATCCCATGATAGATCAACACTCCACATTTGAACAGGCAAATCTTCGTCACCCTGGAACTTAGTCAACTCCATTTCTTCCTCAAAGAAGTCTACATTATTGGACAAGAACATGTGCATCATAAGGGAATACCATCCCATTGGTTTAAGTATATTGCTATCCTAGATTCCTACCAAACCCTCATGCATTTGTTGAGCAATGTAAGATGCAAATTCAAAAACTACTGATAGATCAGGATGTAGAATCTGAACTACCATGAGCATTAGGTGGATAGGCATTGTTACTTCTTCATCTTCTCCTAGAACCTGGCACAGGGCACTATACATTTTCCTGGCCTTACCATTGAAGTAATCCAACTTGAATGGCTCTGGTGTGGTGGGCCCTACTACAATCAGGTCCCGTATCTTGTTAAAGTATCCTCTCAAAGCCTCATTTCTGTAATACTCTCTCTAAGTCTGGTATACTTCCTTGAAGTATTCCAAGTCTATATCATCCATTTTCATTCAGGTATCATTCAATTTGAATAGTCTTCTGATTTCATCAGCTAAAATAGTCAATAGCACATTTCCCTTTGTATCCCTAACAACCCTAGGGACCTTGTCATAAGTGTTTGCAATCAGAGTGAACAAATCAATATCCATAAACACCCTGGAACTATCAGCTTTCCTACATCCAAGTCCCATATGTTACAATCTGGGGTGGGGGCATTTCGTTGACTATATGCAGTTCTAAATAGGTTAAGACCATTAAAACTGGTTTTAACATTTTTTTCCCATCTACTCGAATCATACAAGCCTTCTCCTATTCTGAAACAGGGATGTGATGGAACTATTCTCTTTATTTGGGTAGCATTGCCTATGGATCTATTCAACTACTATAGAAAATCCTCCCTGACATTTCTCTTCTGATAATCAACTTCTCTAGAAATCTCAATTCTAGGGGCCATTTTAAACCTAAGGCCTTTTGCTAAAATGAAATCTGGATTTTGAATAGATAATTCCAAAAGTCTTTTGAATTGCATATCTTACTGGGAGTCTGAATTACTGAATCAAAGAAAACTTACCCATTCTGCAACTTTATCACGTGGAGCTGAGTATCTTTGTAATTCTCTTGTTTGCTTTAATGATTTTGGTGAATTATTGTGACTTCAGGTCAAATTAACCAGTTTTACAACTTCAATCAAATCAATCATTCGTATTGAATTCCACTGGAGTTGCAACACATTTTGCAATCAATTTTCCTACTTCAAACTCACGGCTTAACGGCTCACTAGAGCTTATTTTAGCAATATTGAATTTGAGCCGTAGATCTTAAACATAACCATCTTCATCCAACGACTATCTTATTTTCTCAGAAACAACTGTTCATCTTGGACACATGTCAACTCCACTTAATCTCTTACTCCTTAGATTTTGAGTACTTTACCTTTAAATGTTTAAGCAAACTGTTGGATTCTATTACACTTGAAACCTCATTAACATAACTTCCACGCTGTACTGGGCCCACCTCTTATGCCACACATCACTCAGGCTTAATTTCTTACTCCTTAGATTTTGAGCACTTTACCTTTAAGCATTTAAGTCAACCAGTGATCTTCTCTAACTTGCAATGCCTTGAACATAATGACTGCACTGCATAGAAACTTTATGACTTCAACCGGGCCCATCTAGGACATGATGCACCACGGCTTAATCTCTTACATGATAGATGTCATGCAACTTCTCTATAAGTCATCAAGAAAACCGTCAGATCCTTTTATACATCTCTGAACTTTATCTTGCAGCCAGCTTCACTTTTAGTGGACTGCACGTCATCAACCTTGACACGTGTCGGCACCGCTTAATCATTTATGTGATAGATGGTGTGCAGTTTTGGACTAATCTATTAAGCGGGTTGTCCGATCAAAAAACATTTTCTCACCACATAAGACAATGAAATAAAAAGATTTTCTCAGTGGCATGACTTAGGAAATATTAAAGGGGTTAGGAGAACACGACTTTAAAACACAACCTTTTTAATCGTGAACACATGACTTATGAAAACTTAAGTGACTGAAAAAGAAATGCAAAAATAGAACCCTCCAAGACACTTAGGGTTTTTAGATTCAATTTTGAATAGGGTTATAACATAGACTTGAGGGTTTGGACATTTTTCACCATTTTCAACTAGATCAAGGGTAAGAACAGATCTTGCAGAGGCATGAGAATAATTTTCAACCATGATTTTAAACTCTTGAATAACATGAATGACAGGGGTTCTCATAAATTTATAAGGAACATTTCAAACATGAAATAGAACCAACATGGTGTTTGATCATCCTCCACCTGTGTATCATGCTCCTGTGAGTGGGGCTGCGAGTAGAGGTCCTGCAGCTAGTTTTCAGATTCCTATAGTGGGGGATGATCCTCAGTGTTTGAATCAGAGACCTAGGAAGGGTCCTATGGGACCCACACTTTGATTCATTTAGGAGTTGGTTGGATTTTTTGCAATGAGAGCGTGATATCTCTATCTTTGTTTTAGGCTTCTAGGAGTAAGCCTAGTTTTAGGGGAGGAGGATGTAATACCCACCTCTTAGTTTTCTTTTTATTTTTGGATGCCGAACTCTTTTAGGCCTTTTATTCTATGTGTGGTTTATTTTAGTTGATGTTATGGATATTTATGTATTGCATCTTATTATGTTATGAATACATTTCTTTGTATGTTATATCTTCTGTGTATATGTGATTCATGGTTATTTAATGATGCTTATATATATATGTTAGCATTTCATTTCAATTATGGTTTTCTAACAATACTGACCTTAGATTTATATGCACATGGATCATTGTATGTTTTGCATTACTATTTGATATGCTTGGTATGGTATGGGACAGAGTCGTAGTTACTTGCTTCGGCGAGATCCACACAATAACCTAGTCTCAACCATTGTTTGACATATTATATATGCACATATGTTCATCTTTGTGATGACAGGTTTCCAGGTACTGGGCTATGTCTTCCCTGAATTGGTAGGAGTGAGTGTGCCCTATCACAATATATCAATGGTAAGAGAGGGGAGAGAGTTTTCAGGTCCAAATCCTATCCTAAACCTAATTTTCCTAATTAGCGCACAAGTATCTGTTTGGCTACCTTACTAAATTCGTATAGTTGACAGGAATTCATGTATCCCTTTCCTTGAGCATGTTTGATTTTTCTTGTGTTCGATTTCAGGTGCTTGATTTGGTTATTTGTGAGTTATATCATGTTATGTATTTAATTAAATATTATTGCAATTAAATATTAAATATAGGGTATTTAATTAATTGAAAATTAAATTAAATATAGGGTATTTAATTAATTGAAAATTAAATTAAATACCTATGTTTAATTGAAAGGTTAATTCAAGTGCAATTATTGAATAAGTGTTGGAGCCCACAAGTGGGTGCTAGGATCACTTATTATAAGTGGTGGTAACAAGTGATAACATAATAAATTAATTAGATGCCCTGGTATAAACTAATAAGATAATGCCTCACCCATGCTTGAGCACTAGTATAGGCTAAGATGGAGGATGAGATGTTGCTTTCTGCCTTTAGGGGTGTGGGTATATCATCGTTAGTGATCTTGTCTGTTTGAAAGGTTGTTGATGCCATGTAAGGTCACTTGAGTGCCAAAATCCATTGAGGGATTGCTAGGAAAAAGCTCAAGGGTTAGACATACATGATGACACCTTCCTATATATAGCTTAGGTTATCCTACACGTGTCAGTACCTCTGGTGTTGTTTAGTGTTCCTTTTTATGGTTTAGAGTGCTTCTAGGATCTTCCTATGTATTTGAGCATGAGGTCATGTATACCTTGTTTGCATTCATGTTGTATACCCCGTGTGATGGGCCTATTACTATCTCCTTAGCATGGTGGGAGTGGACCTTTGGTGCCACGTGGTTGGGTGGTAGTGATTCTTATTACCATTGAGATTCTGATGCATTCTTGTTCATGCTTGGATGTTCCTTGTTGCAGTTTCATCTTCCTAGTCTTTTGGAGACTTGTTTATTTGCTTGGGTTGTGTATTGTACCATATGTAGATGTCTGTTATCATCCTTTGGAGGATGCATTGTATTGTTTATTATGTATTATTACATACCCTGAGACTTGTGGAGTGGATGTTGATTAGGTAGTATACCTTTGGTATCAGATGTATATGTAATCTTTTATTATGAGATGTATGTAATTGGTTTTAGATTATGTAACCTTTATGTTAGTTCTTTATATTTTTTATTCATATATTATTATGCTTAAGTAATTCTATTTCAAGGAACCCTTAAGAAATGTTATCTATGTATGAGTTGTATTTCATGTATGTCATGTACTTCATTGTATTGCTTCCGCATTATTATTATTATTTTTTTAGGCAAAAGTGGGCTAGCCACTGAATATATTTATTAATATAAGCTGGTTCAAGAGCTCATTTGGGAAAGAACCAGAAAGAAAACCCGGAATCCTTCCTCAATTACAATATAGCATAAAGACGATGACAAAACAAAATATTTGAATAATTACATTCGAAGACAAAATCACCACCTAATCATTATTGTTTGTAAACATTTATAAAAAAAAATTATTCCGTAAAATTAGTGTCATGTTTAGTTTAAGTTCTCTTGGGTTCCCTGGTAGGGCATTAAAAAGACATCTCAAATTTCTACAACTGGATCCACAAGATGAATCTGTACCAGGGTGTACACTATCAAAATAACTCAAAACACTCCTTTGTTTCCTCCTCTGAACATCCAGCTCCATACATAGTAATTTCTCTCCTTCATGGAAGGCATCAGATCACCTAATAGAATCATCTAAGCATTACAGATGCTTCAAGAATTTGGTGTGGTCAGTTACAATGAAGTTGTCATTCTTCGAGCAACATTTTGCAAAAAGACAACTTTTGGCAACATATGAGAAATTTTCTATTTTGGGCAAATGCCAACCTTACTAACCTCCAAGGGTGTGGGAGAGGTTCAATACATGACAAGAACCTATTCTAAGGACTTAAAACACTAACTTCTAACCAAACACTAAAATCACCAAAACTAACATGGTCTAACTATGGTTTTAGGAACCTAGGTTTATAACTCACCTTAGGTCCTTCACCTTATATCATAGACCCTCACAACCACACACACACAAGGGTGATCTCAAGGATGTACCTTATTAAAAATACAAAAACAAGAAAATAAGAACTTCAGGAGGTTCCACGCACCACACTTAGTCAATTCTTCAATTAGATCTACAACACTATTTGTATAACTGATCTCTTTCCTCTAGTACATCATGTTTCCAGCAATGTCAACACCACAATATATTATCATGATCAACACTCAGGTCATCTTCATCAAATTCCAATAGAAGGAAACATGTATCAAAAGTTAGTCAACCTAAATCACTTCTTCAACATGAAATCACTCATTGTAGATCCCCATAGGGAAAGGTGGGACGTGAAATCAACTCTACACATCATCTAATGCAACTAGGAACATGACATGATCAATATATTAAACTATGTTATCTAGATAGCCACAAATATCCTTAAGAACCAACTACAAACATAATGTAACACCAAAGTATTGAATAACTTCTATGTGGATCATGTAGAGATGTTCCTTGAACATATAATTCCCCAAGATCATTCCCAAGAACATATTTCATATTTCCTCAATAATCCAAGCTACAACAACCAATCTAACACAAAGTTCTTCATAATTAGAAGGCCAAGAAAACATAGTTATGAATCATATCATCAAAAACATACTTACAATACACCTCTAAACTAGAAAATTGAATTATTACACTATATAAAAATTATAAGTCATCCCTCCAAGTTTTAACATCCCAAGAAACATCAATGCAAATAAATGCAAAGATTTTTTTGACTCATCCTCACAGGCATCCAAATTGTCAACACACTACATACATTAGAGATAATAGAGGCAACACCAGGGACCTAAAAAGATAAGACTGAAATATCCAACAATATATAATAGATGTTTCAAATCATAAGGTCGTATCATCAAACACAGAGGAATGCATATAATTCTTCCAAGAAGCTACCATAACACATTATTTAATGATCAAAATATGTTGATTTCTCATCAAGGGCCATAGGAGAAATACTATAACAATTTTTAACATTACACAACCATTAAAAAACTTTCATACTTCTTGTAATGTGGGGAAATAGGTTTCACTAGCTTGTATGAGAAAACTACGAAGATTAGGCATGTTTCTATTTTAATTACCTTCAGAAGGAAAATGATCACTTATCTCAAGGATTCTCTAGCACAAGGTGAATTCAATAATTTTTCATGGGGGAGTAGAAGATGACTATGCAATTTTAGAAAATTAATGAAGAGGCTAAGTGAAAATAAGGTGAAAAGGTAACTTTTTGCATGTACAGGCAAATAAAAAAATGAAAGAAAAATCTAGGTAATAAATCTAGAAAGTATTGACTATAACTAACCTAAAATCCTTATTTTTAGAAAAAGTAGGAGGATAAATTCAGTAGGGGAAAATTCCTCTTGAGAGTGAGTCAAATTTGGTGACCTAAAGCCAACACTTTTTGATGAAACACTTGCAGACTATAGATCTTTTGACTACTTGACCTGTAACTTCTCTTGTGTATTTGCCACCTATTCTTACACATAGAAAAGAAGGAACATATTATGTAGAAATGGATATTCGTAAGTCAAAACCTAATTTTTGAATTAACCATAAAATTGAAATACATTGAAATGAAAATATAAGCATGCTGATGTGTAGTAGAAGCTAGATCTAAGGTATAAAATGTCTTATACCTTATTGATACATTATCTTCGAATGTGATCACATGTTGATGAAATAACATGACTTCATAAGAGGTAAAATAAAATCATGAACACATGCTTGCATGAAGGATGTTAATCTTACCACAATGCTAGATATAAATATTATGGTGGGATTAAATGACCATGAATGATTGATACTTTACTACTTGAGTGCTTCAGTGTGATTTTTTAATTCTGGATGTCAAAATGGGGGAGGGAAAATTTTTCTTATACCTCTCAGGCTAGTAGTTTTGGGTGTTAAACTGGAAGCAAAATGAGACAAGTTTAAAATTATTTCTCAATCAAGATAATCATTAACTAGTTTACATTTGGACCCAAACATCAAGGAGTGCATTGCCCAAGGTGAATTTCTATTGAGAGCTATTCACCCAAGGCAACCTACTCCCTCTAATGTGAGATCAAATTTAGACATTGTTAGGATTAAGTAATATTGAGAGGGGGGTGAATCAGTATTACAACACTTTAAATTAAACTTAAACCAATTCCATATAAACCATGTGATTTTTGAAATGAAAAGAACATAAAAAAATAACACACAACTCATTACACCATTGTTATCAAGGAAACCTTGGCCAAGGAAAAACCTCGGTGGGGATGGTACCCACAACCATGGACTGAAGTATAATGTCCCTGTTAGGGGACCTAGCCCTATTAGGAGCAGAATATTACATAGTACATTTCCTATTTAAAGGAATAAAAACCCTGTTAAAGTTATACAACACCCTATTAGGGGTACATTGAGTTTATAGCTCTTACAACTAATACTTCAGAAAAGTATTCTCAGTAATGAACAAAAACAAGAATCTCCAATGCTTAGATAGTTCCAGTTATAGCTCTCAACAAAATGTGTCAATCTCTGATCTTTCATCTGCCTTTAGTCATCTCTAACACTTTCACATACACACATATCCATCCATTACATTCATCTTTTCTTTACAAAATCTTCTTCATATATATATGTGTGTGTGTGTGTGTGTGTGTCTTACATCATTTGGTTGGCTCTCAATTATAATACAAAATAGAATAAATACTTAAACAAAAAGTAAATCTAATATTGGTGCTCTTGTATTACCAAAGTATAGATAATTCACAATATCAGTCCAACTTATCACTTCTTTATTCCATCTCATGCTCCCTCAATCCGCGTAACTATTCAACTCCCTTGTTACAATGTTATGTTGTCTTTGCATGTCTTCAAATCACTCTAACTCTTTGTAATCATCACCAAAATAAATTTATCTTAACTATAGGTCATACATACTCCATAGTATCTTCCTTTGAGATCACTAGACATCATACATCATATATGATCTTCTCTATCTAAAATAATGTTGTTATGTGCTGTACTTCTATTTCTATACTTAGTCGATTTTAGAACTGTATCTCCAAAACTGTACTTAAGTCAATCATACTATTAGATGTGTTGTCATAAATAAAAACCATTAACTATCTCATATCACACCAAAAACATCAATTTCCAACAATCTCTCCCTTTGGCATTGATGGCAACACTTATCAAAAAATGACTAAGTGTCCCAATACAAAACTATTCTCTTTTTCTCTTCTTTTCTTCTTTTCTCATTTTTCTCTTCTCTCTTCTCTCTTTCTCATTTTTCTTCTCTTCTCCCTCTTTGACAACAATGGAAAATGTGTAACCAAAATTTACAAAAATGTAGAATTAGTGCTTGCTAATCTATCTGATATGGAGAAGATTACAGATTCATTGACAAATCCTATGCCTGTAATTTTTACTAATCTTGCTTTAGTCCTCAACAAAGGTTTGAGTTCATTAAATATTCTTTCTCTCTCATATACAGAAACTACTAGCAACATATCCTCAATAGCTTGATTTCTAATTGCCTCATCTTCAATATGTGCAAGTTGTTATCTAATCTCAAGTTTACCATACAATTCCTCAAGTATACTACCCTCTATCTCTAATAGATTCTTCTTGAAAACAAGTAAATGATTTATCACTATGTCCTCAATCACTAGTTTTTCAGATTCCTCATACCTATCATAGCATTTGTTCTTTGAAACAAGCTTTCCTTTCTCAATAGCTATTTTCTCTAGCATCTTTATATCAGGCTTCCATACATGTCTGCAATTTGTGGTCTCTTTTTCAACTTTCTTCTCTTATACTTCAATCCTCTGCTTCTTAGGAGGTGAGTCCAATTTTCTAGACCTAGTGTTTCTTCAAGGAACAATATTTTATGTCTCTTCCGACAATTATTTCTGTGGTGGTGAGGGTGTAATCACATCAATTACAGTAGAAATAGGACTAACTAGTTGTTCAATTTCTGGAGGTGGAAGGCCTCCAATAGTAGTGTTTTCCAACCCATAAGATCTCTCTCATGTCTTCCTCCTTAATTCTCTCATATCCTCTTTAGTTATACCTTCCTTAGCTTCATAGTCATCAATTATATTCTACACTCTTCTCTTCCTTAAGCCTCTAGTTTGTTCTTCTCTGACTTTAGCTAATTTCTCTTCATATGTGTCCCATCTCTCCTCAGATGTATCAACTTCAGATGTCATAACATGTTTAATTTTCATAATTAAAACTTTTGAACCTACTTCATAACCCATAGGGTAACACCATTTCTTCTTTGGTATAACTACCTCAAAACATACACCATCAGTTTCAACCATGAAATGGATTATATCCTTGTATCTCTTAGCTAACTCTTTAGGAATTCTAAATCTTTCTTTCATTTTCCTCTGAAGAATTTTGATCATGCCAAACAGTTCTCCATCCACCCATGTGATTTTTTGTCTTATGTAACTCTGTGATATCTGAATACTAGTGGTATGTTGTCTCTCAATCCTCTAGGGTGCATGCCAAGAAACTTATGTTGAATATGGATATACATATGAACTAGAAGTGAGCCAAATCTAAAGGTCTTAGATTTATCCTTCTTGATTAACTTTACATTCTCCAAAAATTGTTGTGCTAGAACCTCGCATAGGTTGAATGTGGTGTTTTCCTTTATAATCCTCAAGCAATCATAATGGCTTTTGCTGAGACCAAATTACGTCTACTGCTATAGTAAAATTTGTATCCAAGTATCATTGTAATCAGTCTAACATCCTATAGGAAAATATCATCACTATCATAGCTTTCCTGTCCAACTTAGAGTGTGCTAGGGTTTCAACTTGTTTCTTTATATGTTTTTCTACCACGGGGATAAATCAGTGTTGTCTAGCTCAGTTATGTCATGAATCAACTTACTATAGATCTTTATAGGTTTCTCTCCTATCTAGATGAATTGATCATGGGCTCTGCTAAGTAAAATTTTGATCCATTCTTCTTCGCTGAAATCATACAAGTCTAATATTTTCATGATGGTTGGGTTGTCTATATGTTTGATTTCATCCTTCATTTTACCATAATGACCTAGCATATCTTCCATTTTTGTAGTAATCGCTTCATCTCCCAATGTGTCATATTTGCAATGAATATATGCCCTAATATCCTCTACGTGCAAAACGCGTGTGGTATTTGGGAAAAGTCTCCTTCAGGGTCATCTTCACAAGTCTTAAACAAAGGTTTCTTGAAATTATATCTAGGTTGATCTACGACATCATAAATCAATGGCGCATCCATAAATTATGTTCAATTAGATAGTCTGAATACCTTAAACACGTTGAATTTTGAATTTCCGCTTCAATCGATCATGCAATGTGGCTGCTTGGCATTTTGATACTCTCTAATATCTACTCTCCTTGGTTGCTTCTCTTCAAATGGTGAAGAAATAAGAATCTCAGATGCCTTTTATTCATCTCTAAGTGAGGAATTCACATTACCCAATAAACTTAACTTCGTACATTGTCTAGTCAATCACAAATCTTGCGATCATTAAATATGCATCATCAAATGTAGCAATCACAGATATAAGTTCCACAGTGTCTGTGCATAGCATAACCAAGCTCGTATGAGCTTAATCCTCATAACCAAGTGTTGGATATAATTAGGTGTCTTCATACAATGCTCCCCCTAAGGCCATGATCAGTCATTTAGCTCGATGTAGTAGTGTTAGCATCAGGTAAAGAATCAATAGAATATATTGTCTCTCCTTGAACCAATATATCATTTGAATCTTTAACTCTCCATAGCTTACCATTGTTGTTATATTCTACTTTCTTGAAACAACTATCAAATTCACGTTTGTAATCTGAAATACTCTTACCAGTATCACTGTCATTCATCTTTGTATTCATAGGAGGTGGTACTCTATTTTTGTCTGCTCCATTGTACCTACAAAAATTTGCTATATGCCCTAGATTGTTGCATCTATAGAAAATAGGAGTAGGTCTTCTTTGATTTACTTGTAGCTTACAATACCTTGCAATGTGCCCGAGGTTATTATATTTGTAACATGTAGGTTTAACTATTGATTCTCCTATGATGTTATCTTGTCTACATCTGGATTGATCAAGTTTACTCCATTATGATTTCTTGTGCTCATATGCATGACAATTAAAACAATAACCAGAAAATTTTTTGAAAGGGGCATTACCTCTGCAATCTATCTTCATGTGTCCAAACTTGTTACAACCAAAAACATCTACCTCTGAAAGTTTTGATTTGTTCTTTAGGTTCTTCGAGGATAGGATTTTCTTCATCAGTCTTCGCATCAGGTTTCTCTTCTTGATTCTTAGAACATTTAGCTTCATTGAATCCAACACTAGTCATATCTCCCTTAGGTTTCTATCTATCTCTTTATTCATTGATCAAGTCACCTCTCATGTGAAGTGTCTCAATATGTTTCTTTGTCTCAACAAGTTCACCTTTTATGATCTGATTATATTTCTCCAATTCTAGATACTTGTTCTTGTAGAGGTCAAGCTTAGTCCTCATTTGTCCCATCAGAATATTAGCATCCTTTAAAGCTTCTTCAGTTTTATTCTTATCATCCTTTTCTTGTCGAATCTCTTTAGCCAATATTTCATGATTAAGCTTTAGAGTATCATTATCTTTTTCAAGTTGTTTCATCTGATCTGAATTATCATTGTCTAAATATTCTTTTATCTAAACCATAAGATCTTGTCTCTGACTTCTAGAAACTTCAAGCTGATATTTCAGTTTCTTAATGAATCCCTCATCTCTTCTTAAATTGAATCTCAATTCACCATTCTCTGCTTTTGCTTTATCAAGGTCTTCAAGTGCTACTTCAAAGTTTGCTTCCAAACTTATAGAATCCATCTTGATCTCCCTTAAGTTGATAAACTTTCTTTTCAAGGGCCAATATCTCTAATATAGATTATTAGGATTAAATAATACTAAGAGGGGGGTGAATAAGTATTACAGCACTTTAAATTAAACTTAAACCAATTCCACATAAACCATATGATTGCTGAAATGAAAAGAACATAATCAAATAACATACAACTCATTACACCATTATTTCTTGTCGAGGAAACCCTGGCCAAGGGAAAACCCCGGTGGGAATGGTAACCACAAGCATGAACTAAAGTATAATATCCCTATTAGGAGACCTAGCCCTATTAGGAGCTGAATATTACATAGTAGATTTCCTTGTTAAAGGAGTAACAACCTTGTTAAAGGTATACAACACCCTGTTAGGTGTACACTGAGCTTACAACTCTTACAACCAATACTTTAGAAAAGTATTATCAGAAAAGAACAAAAACAAGCATCTCCAATGCTTAAATAGTTCCAGTTATAGCTCTCAACAAATTTGTCAATCTTTGATCTCACATCTGCCATCAGTCACCTCTAACTCTTTCACATACACACATATCTATCC
>MU228418.1:145806-159811 GCA_018584345.1 Thuja plicata | reverse complement strand
CATTGAAAAGTCTTAACCGCCAAATAGAAAAGAGAATGACACGAAGGAAAAGAGCCATGTACAGAGTGTCGACCATGCAAAGAAAGTGATGACAGGTTGCAGATGAAGATGGAGAACAGAGAACAGCGAGAAGGCTGAGATCGACAGGTAACCACCAGGGTTACAAAATCAAGGAGAAGCCAGAGATAAAATAGAGAAGAAGAATCTGTGGAAGGGTTCAGATAGTTCATAGTTCAGTTCAGTTGAAGAGTTAGTTAGTTGCAAAGAGTAGACTAGCAGAGAGTTGTAATATTCTGTATAATCAATAAAAAGAAGTTTTTTCTGTAGTTTGCATGTTCTGTTGTTCTGAGTAGATTTCTGTAAAGTGTTGTTTTATTTCCATTAGATAATATGGGTGCTTCTTGACTCTGATAATCTATTCCATGGATTGTGACAGTCAAGAAGCATCCTCCATGTATATAATGCTTGTTTCTGTATTTTTGTTGGATGAGAAGCTAGTCAATAGGTCAGACAAGTCCTGGGCGAGCCTATGGTCCGGCTAGAGAACTTGTAGGAAAGATAGATAAGTAAGAAGGTGTAGGACTGTAGTGATTCAGTCATGAAGAGTGAGAGACAGTGAGGAGTAAAGATATTCGGTGGGTAGGGAACCTAGGAGAGAGGGAATAGAAAAGTCCTTATGGTTAGGGTTTGAGAGTAGCCCTAAGAGACTCAAGTGCGAGTCTAGAGAGAGTCCTAAATTGAATAGGATTCCCGGTGAGATTCCTAGAAGAGAGTAGGAATGTCTGAGAGTTAGGTGACCTCCCCATCAACCAAATACACAAATATAGCTTTAAATAGTGATGGGGAGATTCCACTTCAAGAGATTTATTTTTATTCCTAAGGGTCTTTCTTATCCTTCCTAGGGAAACTTATCTTTACCCTAACCAAAGGATTCTTTCTTCAATCCCCTACTGTATTGAATCTCAGCAATCAACTTCAAACACTCTTCACTCCTTCTGAATCTTCTATGCACTCATGGGTCCTATCCAAGCAACAATGTTTTCAATCCTTCTTTGGCATGGTATCTAGGTGTCCAAAATCTTTCTCCATCATTTCTAATAGGATTTTTTATCCCTTTCAATAATGATTCAAGGTATTTTCAATCAAGTTCTTGATTCCCTATGTTTTAGGCCTTGTAGCCTTTTTGCTCAATTAGGACTCCTAAAACTTGAAAACTTGAAATTTCTTCAATTTTCCCTTAACAAGCCTCCAAAATAACTTTGGATTCATTTTAGGACCAACCTAGGCTTCAATATTTTCTAGGTCTTGGTTCCTCCAAGTGTTTGTACATTGTACTTTCAACAAACCCCTATTTTTAAGGGTTTTTAGGGCATGTAGACCAGTCTGCAACAAAAGAGTTCAAGATGCAATCAGATGGGTTCATTTGCTCCTTTCCTTTCAACCACATGACCATGTCACATGCCCCTACACTCTCCAACTTGGGATTGGCACAAATCAATCCATCCAACCATTCTTATCCCTCTATAACACTACAAGCTCCTAGCCAAGTAACCATGGAGTCGCCTAGGGCTTGCTGGGAAAATTATCTCCTCTATATAAAATAATCCCTAATGACATATTAAAATAGTATACAAATTTTCCTTCTTGATTCCAAGTGGACATAAGATTCAACCGTTGGAATTCAAGAAGGATCCATATTTACATAACTACCTCTCTTTAGGACAGCGAACTAGTGAAAACAAAAGAATTTACAAAATGATAAAGAAATGAATAAAACTTTCAAATCAAGTCCACACAAAGTATCTAAACATAAATCTCTAAATCCTCAATGCATAATAAATGACCATTCAATCCATTTGAGTCTAGATGAAGGCTTAAAAGTGTCTCTATGTTACAAAACCAGTGTTTCTTCCAAATTAATCTGTATGATTTGACAACCAACCCCTCAATTATGATTTATTTATTCTTATATAGTCCTCCCACACATGCTTAGACCCTAAGGTCTAGCTTTAGACCCATTTAAGGCTATTTCCAACTTTTTAGGAAAGTTATTATGAGCAACTTTTGTAATTTTTGCAATTTTGTCTTTCCACTACTCCTAACTTGTATAGTTAGATTGAAAATCAACATATTTGGTCCAAAACCATTTCTACACCTCATATAACCTCTTACCTTCCATTTTTGGAGTCTGGTCCACATTTTTACCAACTTTGACTCTCCTAACACTTAGTGCAAAAATAGACTAATTAGGACCTTTTTGGATTAAACCAAAGACAAGAATCTAAAAAATCCTATTTATAAATCACTCCACACACCTACGGACTTTATCATAGTCCTTATTCATTTTTGGTTGGCTAGAACACCTATAAGCCAAAATTGAACTAGGTTCTTTACTAGGACCCTAACGTGCTCATGCACCATTCCCCCCCTGCAACAAGAAAGTTAATTTAATTAAGGTGTGATAAGCTCTAAGCTAATGCCATGCTTCTTGAAATCACCCTCTACTATCCAAGTAGCCTCTGATTCAATTTGATGCTCCCACTTGACTAGATGCTCCATGTAGATCTTCTGTCTAGTCTTCTTCTTCACTCTAGAATCTAGGACCCTTTCAGCTTGAGGCTTAGTCTGGAAATGTACATTAAGTTATTCCATATCCTTTTTCCATGTCTATATTATTCTCCTTCACATCTATATCTGGACCTTTGTATTTATTTAAATCCTTTAAATTGAAGATAAGAGAGATTCATAGCTCCTTTGTTAGATCTAACTTGTAAGAATTAAGACCATACTTAGCCAATACCTTACATGGGCCAACTCTCCTCATCTGAAGCTTGCTAAGAATTCCCTTATGTAGTCTGGCTTTGTTGAGATACACCATCACCAAGTCTCCTACTTTAGACTGTAAGTCTCTTCTCCCTTCATCTACCTTATCCTTTATCTTTTGGTTTGCCTCCATTAGAGTCTTCTCCACCTGCTCATGAACCTCTCTCATAGATTTTGCAAAGTCATATGCATGTCCACTAACTCCTTCATGACCCTTTAACTCTCTGAGCTCACAAATTCCCCTTGGATGTAGTCCATACACAATTTTAAATAGACTCTTACTTGTGGATCTATTTGTACTCTCATTATAGGAAAATTTAGCTTGTGGGATGGCTTGATCCCATCCTTGATGATGTAGGAGCTTCAGAGGGTCATAACTTTTGACACGGATGTGAGTTTTGGCTGAAATTTTATAGGTAGATGTGTGAGGAAGATTTAATAAAAATTTTAGTTAAGCTAGCTCTGTTGGTGGTCATTTTGACATTTTTCGGGAGCCTGAAATTTCATCTTGGCCTCCAAAATTGGATTTTTCTATTTCTTTCTAGTTTTTAGAGTTGCTTTTTGTAATAAATCTAAAATCTTGTTTCTGATTTTGTGGACTAGTTGGAAATTCATCTTTCCTTGGTTGGGGGATTTTCTTGGGAAAAATTGAGATTCATAGGATGAGTTTGGAAAGTTACCAAAAATGGAATTATCTATTTTTCCCAAAAATTTTCCAAATATGGTAATTTTAGGAATTGCTATAAGTAGGAGTTTTCTTTCATTGTAGAGCCAGAGTAAGTTAGAGAAGATAATGAAGAATTTGAATTCTACAATTTTTTTGTTGTGTATTTTTTGAGTAATTTCTCTTGAGGGTTTTGGGCTACATCACTTGACCATACTCCTTGGTCAGACATCTTAACAAGTTTCCAAGCACCTTGTTGATTACCTCTGTTTGACCATCCATTTGAGGATGATATGGAGAACTATGTGCCAAATTGGTTCCCAACTTCTTCCAGAGTGTTTTCCAAAAGTGCCCCATAAACTTCACATCCCTATTCGAGACAATGTTGATTGGTAGGCCATGGATCCTTACCACTTCTCTAAAGAAGAGTTGAGCAATGTAACTAGCATCATGGGTTGTTTTACAAGGGATAAAGTGACTCATCTTGCTAAACCGGTCTACCACAACATATACACTATCCAAACCAGTCTTGGTTCTAGGTGTAGACGTCCAAAAATATTAATATTAATTTCCCTTTCTCTTCTAACTATTTAAATTAATTAAATAGTTATCATTGCTAGTATTTATCAATGATAAAATACTATTCTAATGTATTTTATTTAAATACATTTGTCTCACAAAAATCCCCTTTTTAATAAATTTATATTTATTAAAATCCCTTCATATTCCTAATTTTTCTAAACTATGATTTATTCAAATCTAATTTGAATTATAATCTAAACCCTAACTAGGAACCTATTAATCCAACCTAGAGACCTACTTTAAGCCTACCCTATCCCTACTCTACTCCCATCACCTCATTTCCTAAGCATGTTTCCCTACCTAACTGTCCTTTAATCATACTTAAAATGTGATTCCTAACCTTTTTAAGGCTAATGGAATGCTCACCCACATGGGGAAATTCTCTCCAAAAAGGGTCACCCATTCCTCTTGAATTCCTCTTACAACTTTGTCTCCCACTTGGAATTCTTGAGCCACTAAATATTAAATGCTATATTTGACTCAAAATTGGCCATCCCCTCAAGCCTATGTTTCCCTTATGTGGCTCTTATGTAGATGCCACATAGATGCCACATCATCCAAGCCCTCTTCTTCTCCTCCAAAATTCTATAAATAGAGGCCTTCTCCTCTTCTTTTTTCATCTCTCATTGCGCATTGTTATTATGTTAGAATTATTTTAGAATTTCATAGCTAGTTTTCATGCTTATAGTTTCTTGTTTAATTCACATAGAAATCACATGATAGGCTTGAATTTGGTAAATGAATCATATTTTCTTGCATATGCACATCATTTCATAGTTTGATCTATCATCTTGAAGAAGATTTGAGACTAGTTCTTCATACTAGCTCTTGAGTTTTGCTTCTTTCTTATCAATCTTGCACTGCATTGGGGATGCACTTGCATTTTTGTGTTTGAGAGAGCACAACCACATTCCATCCAAAAGAGAAAATAAAACAAACCTCATGGGTGCAATTTGTTTTGGCTCTATCCGATGATATGAGGATACTTTACTTTGTTTTGCTTGCTTTTATCTCACTTTGAATTTAGATGCTAACTCTCTAATGGTTTCCTATTGTGAGTGATTGCGGGTTGACATTTTCCTCATACTACATTCTGGCACACCCTGTGGGAGCCACATCCCTAAATTCTTCTAAATTCTAGTCTTTTTTCTTTTAAATTTTGCCAAGCACCCAAATCAGCGTCTGCATTTTAAGCAGAGGTGTCTGCACAAATGTCGGTTCTCTCTAAAATGTTGTTTGGCATCTGTTCCAAACTAGGGTCTACGCACTGACTCAGCGTCCCCACCTGGCATTGTTAATTTGAGATTTTTCCAAACATAGGTTGTTATTTATCAAGATTTTAGGTTTTCCCACTTCTTTTCAATATTTTAGATTTCTATTTTTTAGCAGAGATCAATCTAACAAGTAGTTATAATGCCAAACTTTTACTAGGGGAATGAGTCTTGATAACTTCTTAAAAGAACACTAGCTTTTAATTGTTTGGAAAATCTCAAATGGCTAAATTTGATCAATTTAAGGACTAAGAAAGAGAAAAAAAAAAGTAACACTTTTTTGTTGTTTTTGCTGTGTTTTGTAAATTTGCAGGTACAATAGCATCTGCAAAAATGCTAATTCAGGTTTCAGCGTCTGCGCAAATGCCAGTTCAAAAAAATCATTGATCAACATTTGTGTTTCACCAATCGGCATCTCCAACTGGTATAGCACTTTTCTAGTTTTCTATGTTTTCTAGCCTATTTTTCTGCATTCTGTCATTTTTAAGCTAAAACACAGAACCAGTGTCTACGCCCTGAACCAGCATCTGCGCTCTGACATACTATTTTTAATCTTTTGCTAACAATTGTTAAATGGTTTTTGTGTTTTCAATGCTTGTTAAAGGCTAAAATTGAAACTACTAACCAATTGTCTTGCAGCACCGCTGGCCAAAGAAATCAATTCAAAACTACTCACGTTTATCTTGCAGGTTGCCTCAAATCAAAATTGACCAAATGATCGTGTTTGTGATAATATTTTTTAGGCACATAGACTAATTAGCTAGATTTTTTTGTCTAATCCAAAGCAAGTGTTAGGGGATTATGCTCTCTTCCCTTTTGGGAAGATCAAAAACCTAAATACAGTTGCTTTGTGCTGACCAAATAAATCTTTGGGAAAGAACAAGCTTTGTCTTGCATGTTTGGGATAAAATTACATTGGGTAGGAGATTATGCTCTTTTCCCCTTTGTGGAAAATCAGAAATCTAGACCCCTCTTGTCACAAATCCATGTTTTTCAAGTTAATCCTTTAGATGGGCCTGTCGGTCGAGGAAAAAATCTCCCGGGAACGACCCACATGAGAACAAGCTGTAAGCCACACCACTCTAACTCACATTAATCAAATTTACTCTTTGGGGTTAAAGCCTCGGGATTCGATTGGAATTTGAGCTTATACTTAGCTCTCATCTAACTTAAGTGTGGCCTCGCGGTCTCAATCATGTTTATGTGACCACTTTTGTCAAGACACTTTATGGGGCTATACACCTGAATTGTGCTTGCATGGACATAGAGGATACAATCAAACAGAGACACTTACTAAACACTCTAGGAATAGAAGCTACCTGATTCACCTCTGAACGGTGATTTATTATAGTGCAAGGGGAGGGAATAATCTCCCCCCAAGATCCCCATCATATGTGTCCCAAGGTATTATATTGTGAAAGAGATCTTCGTAGCATGACAACAATACCTAGAAAAAGGCAAAAACATGGGCGCCCTTTCGGGGGTGATACTATTGTGTGAGCTGAATGACTACCAAGCAATAGGTCTATAATATTTCATTGAAGCCAATTTCTTAGGTAGATGTGTGCTTGAAGTGTTTGAACAACATTGAAAAATCCAAAACCCAAACAGAATACCCAACATTCAAATTTGTCATGTGCTTGTATCCTTCAAGGTTGCTTTGTCCCTTGTCACATTGTTTTCATATGCATGCTTGTTATTTTATGGTTTGACTGTGTTGAAATTAGTTCTTGTCATGGAAAAAACCTATTGACAATCAGATAAAAATCAAAACTTTGCCAAATCATCAAGACAATGTCATTTTACAGATTATCGTGGGCTCCAATCTTCAAAATTTGACCTTTTGCAAAAGACTTCCAGTTGCTCGTCCCAAATCAAATCTGTTTATAGGACATGACCAATTCCAAGAAGCATAAGAAGGTAAAAAATCTATTACCACCCATGCAAAGAGAATACAAGAGTACGACCTGAGAGGCTAACAAGTACCAACACATAGTCAATTTTGTCAAGCAAGAAATCCATAAACGAGAACAATTTGACAAAGTGATATACAACAACAAGGTTGCTTGATTTATGGGAAAATATCATCTAAACACTGCTTTTGTTGGAGTTGAGAAATATGACTAGTTGGTTTACCATGTAGAGTGAAATTTCCTCCTCTTCTTAAGCTCACTTAGCTTGCATTATAGGACCTCCCTTAGGTTGTCATCTTTTGAAACACATCACACACTCATCCTAGCATAATCCTGCATTAATCCAAATCAATCCTAATCAACTTAGCATCATCCAAAGCATCCTTGATCACATCCTTCACTTGGTATTGCATCCCCTTTTGAGTTTCTAAAAACCTACATCTTAATCAAACCCCATCCTTGAATGTCCTTAAACTAAGCATTGTTTAGGAAAATCCCCTTTGTCTTTTGCAACCTCATCACCTTGATGAAAAGGTTGGCTCACATTAACAAAGAATCTCATCCATCAAAAACCACAAATCTATCTTAGGTAGACAATCATAGCCACTTGATCTTACACTAGGGAAAGCAACCCTAAATCCGTGCATACACCAAGTCATCCTTGGTCCTTAGGATCATATTCATCATCCTAGACACATCTTAGTCCTAGAACCATCATCCTTAGCTTCCTAGGTGCATCCTTTCATCACATCTTGCACCTCATATCCCTTTAAGGTAGTCATTGCATGCCACCTATCACATGAGCCACTAAGAAGAGGAAGAACATTGACCCCAGTCTTGTCGCTAGTTCATCTAATCCTGCGACTGACAACACTAATTCCATGGTTACTTATGTGCCTTAGCCGAATGATCAAATTGAACAATACTAATGAGATGCCTACCATGAGTACCATAGAAACATTTATCAATCATCTAGGACATATCCACATGGTGAACACCATGAGTGGACATAAAAACAATCAAGTAATTTTGGACATTCAACAATAAGGACTTCAAATGCCACCTTGGATTATACCTACACTTGTCATACAACCTATGGAACTTCTAGGGGAATGTCCTCATCCCACTAGAAATGAAGTTTTTGATCCACTCCAACAAGCCCTATAGGTGGGAACTCTTATCACACAAGTAGTACAACCTTCCATCCCACCCTCCATCATGCACATGACACATTCCTCCACTTTAGGAGCCCTACCTCTTGATCCAACATCAGTAGCACAAGAAATACCCCCCATCACTACATAAGTACCTCCTCAGTTCACAGCCATTCCACTTTTGCAAACATTCCCAACATTTGTGGCACAATTTCTACCACCACCAGTCAGCACGCAAAAAACCACCATTCCACCCATCCCTACTCAGCCCATTCAAAGTGCAACAACTAGTTCACAGCATCAAAGCACCCAAGTCTCCATGCCTATTCCACCTTTCTTCACCACATGCATGCCACCTACCAGTGCCTATAACCAACCCTTATTTCCACAAGGGTCCACTTTCCCCACTCCACTAGCAATGCAACCCCAACGTGTGCTAGTAGTGTTGTCGCAAATGCAAACCAATCCAAATCCTCCCATGCAACAATCATCTACCAATCCCTTCATGATACCCCAAATACCCATCCAGTAGCAACAACCAATCCAAAAATTGTTGGAGATTTCATTCTGAGAGTTGATTATTTGTATGTTTGTCATTGATGACAACATATAATACACAGTAGTAATTCTGTATGAACTTATGTGAATGATGACATGAAGACTTGCATGGATAGATACATGTTGTTGATATGTTTATTATGTTATGGTCATACATGTAGACCCAGATATGATGTTTCAGTAAAGTTATGCAATTTTGTTATTAGCAATTAAAGTTCTAGGAGTATAACGGTTTAGGGCCGACATATATAACATGTTTCATGAGTTGCGCCTATCTTCAATATATGCATGTTTATATTCATGATTAATTATGATTTTATGATATAAATCCAAATGCGCCAAACGTGTTTCAAGATGATTGCAAAGTTATGATTAATTTGGTGAGGCCGACTCAGTGAAGCGTCGCGTCTGTTCAACATTGACTTGTGCAAACTTAATATTGTTTGTGTGCTTAGTTAAGCTAACTAAGATATTGATGAAGTGTTTCTAAGATCTAACATGACCTTCTAATTTGGACAATATACTTATAGTAGTTAAATTATGATACGCTAAGTGTCAATGATATGAAATGTGAAGAAAGATGTACAGAGCAGATTATCAGAGTTGGTTCATTCCTCAAGGACCTATGTGAAGAAGAAGTGAAAAATTGTAATACACTAGAACTGATCAAGATAGTAGGTCTACTCTACAGTTCATCATCAGATATAGTGCATATCTGTTATACTAAAGGTTGTAGCCTTCACCATCAAGCAGTGAGATTTTGGACAGTGAGTCCAACACCCCTAACAGGGTTATTTGTAAAAGACTCCTAACAGGGTCCGACCCTTAACCAGGTCACTATACTTATTGCATTGTATTGTACAACTCCGAACAGGGTTGAAATATCTTCTAACATGGATTACTACAAACAAGTATAGTTTATTGTGGGTGCTAATTCCCACCAGGGTTTTTACCATTTGGTTTCCCCATAATCAAATTATGTGTTGAGTACTGTGTTATCTGATTATGCATTTACTTTGTTGTATACTAAAGTTGAAGAAGTAAAAATGGACTTAAGTAACTAATAATTGATTCAGCCCCCCTCTCATTTATCCTTTGGGACTATTCTAACAATTGGTATCAGAGCCAAGTGCCTTGGAGAAGAAGCCTAACAGCTTAAGGTAGATCAAATGTCTTACTTCAGAAAAGAAAGCCCTAAGTTCAATGGACAGAATTATTTGGATTGGAAAAAAAAAATGATAACACATCTACAGTGTATTGGCTTTGAGATCTTTGAAATTTCCATGTAAGAGGTTGTAATTCCATCCTTGAAAGACCTTGCAAAGGATGATGCTACTAATAGACAAAAGGAAACATTTACCAATAATGCAATTGCCAAAGAAGCCCTAATCAACGGTTTATCTGATAGTGAATTTTTTCAAATCAAGAAGATTGATAGATCATATACCATATGGAAGTATTTAGAAGACATGTTTGAAGGATATGTTTAAGCAAAGAATGCACGCAGGAAGACATGGAAGAAGAAATACAACAGTCTTGAGATGTTACCTAAAGAGAACATTAGAGCTTACAATCAAAGGATAAATGAAGCAGTATCCTGAATCAAGAACAATGGTGGTGAAATATCAGAAGAAGATATAATGGATAGGTTGTTAACTACTTTGACATTAGACTATGAAAAAAATATCATTATTCTAGAGGAAACTATGCAATTCTCACAAAACTTCAAGAGAGAGACTCTAATCAGCAAAATCTCTGCATTTGAGATATGAAGATTGAAGACTGAACCTAAAAGTGAAACAGCTTTCAAAGCCATAGTCCATGGTAAGATAACCTTACACATCTCCAGTCACAATGAGAAAGAAGAATTTGATGAAGAATTGGAAGAAATCATAGCTATGATTGCTAGAAGAGAAAAGAAAGGAAAAGGTAAATATGAAGGACAACTTCCATTCAAATGTTTTTCATGTAATAAGATAGGTCACTTTGCATCTAAATGCCCCACAAGAGTCAAGAAGTTTAGATCTGATTAAAAACCCAAATATAAGAAGGAATGTTATCATACTGAAGAAGGTGTAACCGATGAAGATTTAGGAGAAGATGAAATTGGATTCGTTGCCCTTAGAGATATGGAAAGGTTGCTTCAGGAAATGGACATTAGAGATGAAAAGGAAGAACAAGAACTAGCCCTAATTTCCAAAGCAGACATCAGAACTAATTGGATCATTGACAATGGATGCTCTCATCATATGACAGGTGAAAAAGATAGATTTGTTCAGTTAGACAAGTATAAAGGTGGTAATGTTAGATTTGGAGATAACACTCCTAAACCTATCATAGGCAAAGGTTCTATCACTTTGGATGGAAAGAATAAGACAGATGATGTTCTATATGTTGATGGATTACATCATAACTTGTTGAGTGTTAGACAGCTACTTGAAAAAGGTTATCATTTAGAGTTCAAAGACAACAAGTGCATCATTAACAACAAGGATGGAGACATGATTGCATCAGCCTCCAAAACAAAAGGTAATGTTTTTTAGCTTAATTCTGATGTGAGTTGTTTTGTTGCAAAGGTAGATGATAGTTGGTTATGGCACAAGAGACTTTGTCATATCAACTTTGATAATATAGTAAAGATCAATAATGTTAAGGCAGTTAGAGACCTACCAAGTATTGCAAGACCAGTTGACACAATATGCAGGGAATGTGTTATGGAAAAGCATGTAAGGAGTTCCTTTAGAAGCAAGTAGAACTCAGATGAGAACAAATTGGACCTAGTGCATAAAAATTTGTGTGATCCTACTCAAACAAGATCATACTACAAAGAAAGGTATTTCATTTTGTTTGTTGATGATTTTTCTAGGATGATGTGGGTTGCGTTCTTAAAGGAGAAGTCTGAAGCCTTTGAGAAGTTCAAAATATTCAAAGCTAAAGTTGAGAATGAATCCGGATTGAAACTGAAATGTCTGAGATCAGATAGAGGAGGAGAGTTCACCTCTGATCATTTTTATGACTATTGTGAAGAGAATGGTATTAAAAGACAATTGAGTGCACCTAGAACCCCTCACTAGAATGGGATTGTAGAAAGGACGAACAGGATCATACTTCATACAGCGCGCACTATGATGATTGAAGGAAAAGTTGTGCACACCTATTGGAGAGATGTAGTGAACACAGTAGTATATACTATCAACAGAACCCAACTGAGGCCAGGTGCGGAAAAGACATCCTATGAAATTTGGTTTGGCAATATACCTATAGTAAAGTACTTTATAATCTTTGGCAGCGAGTGCTACATCAAGAGAGATGATGGTGTTGGTAATTTTGATGCTAGAAGTGATGAAGGTATTTTCCTTGGTTATTCTACTAAAAGAAAAGCATATAGATGTTTCAATTTGAGATTAAAGAAGATAATTGAAAGCATGCATGTTAAGATTGATGAAAATTTTATGGTTCAAGAAAGATACTATGAATATTCACCTATGATTGAGGATGAATCCAGATCTAGCAGCAAAGATACTGTTATTGAAGAAATGTTTGATTGCGTTGATGTCTCATGCAATGACCCTAAATCAAGCAGAGAAGAATCATAGACTATAGAAGAAGAAGACACACATAAGGTTCCAAAATTCACATCTAGATACCATTCTAAAGATGACATCATTGGAGATCAGAGCAGTGGTGTTTTGACTAGAAAGAAAAAGGTCTAGCAATGGATGAAGAGGTATGTTTACTTTCACAGATTGAACCCTTAAGTGTTGAAGATGCCTGTAATGAATCTGATTGGAAGAATGCAATGAAAGAAGAATTAGATCAGATAATTAGAAATGACACATGGGAATTGGTCCCCAGATCCAGTGACAAAAATGCGATTGGAACAAAGTGGGTATTCAAAAACAAGATGAATGAAGATGGTACAGTAGTTAGAAATAAAGCAAGATTAGTATGTAAGGGATATGTGCAGAGAGAAGGAATAGAATACATTGATACATTTGCCCATGTGAGAAGACTGGAAGCCATAAAGTTGTTCTTGGCATATGCAACAGTCAAAGACTTTAAAGTATATCAAATGGATATAAAATCAGCTTTTCTGAATGGTGATTTGAATGAAGAAGTCTACATTGAACAGCCTAAAGGATTTAATCTTTCAGATGAATCAGACATGGTATGCAAATTGAAGAAGGCACTCTATGGTCTTAAATAGGCCCCAAAAGCTTGGTATGAGAGACTTGATGGTTATCTTACCAAGATTGGATTCAAGAAAAGAGCGGCAGATTATAACCTATTCACAAGAGAAACACCTGATGGATTATTTTTAGTTGCTATATTTGTTGATGACATTATCTTTGGGGGTAATGATAAGCTCGGTAAAGCATTTGCAAAAGAAATGCAGAATGAATTTGAAATGAGTATGATTGGTCCTATAAAATACTTTTTGGGATTAAATGTAAAGAAAATAGATAAAGGTATATTGATTAATCAGTCTAAATATGTGAAGGAAATACTGAAGACCTTTCAGATGGATGATTGTAAGCCAGTATGCACTCCCATGATAATAGGTAGCAAGCTTTCAAAAGATGATGACTCCATAATAGTTGATAAGATTTGCAGTTGAACCCAAGTAGAGTCACCTAATGGTAGTCAAAAGGATATTCAGATATCTAAAGGTAACTATAGACTATGGTTTATGGTATCCTAAATCAGAGAATGTAAAGCTTCATGTATACATAGATGCAGATTGGGCAGGTTGTATTGATGACAGAAAGAGAAGTTCAGGAGGAGCAGTATTCCTTGGAGACAGGTTGGTTTCTTGGATAAGCAAGAAGCATAACTGTATTTCTCAGTCAGCAGCAGAAGCTAAATATGTTGTAGCAGCAATGAATTTTTCAACTATGGTTTGGATCAAGCAAATGGTTAAAGACTTTGGCATTCAGGTTGATTATCCTATTGTTATTCATTTTGATAATACTAGCACTATCAACATGTCTAAGAACCCTGTCATGCACACAAAGACAAAACACATAGAGATCAAGTACC
>MU228418.1:127316-138560 GCA_018584345.1 Thuja plicata | reverse complement strand
GAAGTGACCTGAATTAAATGCAACTTATCTTGCTGATACAGATCTCTGTTCTGCTCCAATAGATCCTTACTGATCAAATATATCTTTGCAGCACCTCAAGGATATCACTAATCCTTCATAGGAATTTTCACATTCCTTCTGCGTATTATATTCTTGCTCGCACACGCTTCTTCATATTTCTACACTTCACACTCTTTTCACACACTACTTGAATTCGCAACTTGATCTTTCATATATACCCTTCAAGTTATCAAGTCGGCCCAATTACAAGTTTCAATTAATAGATATTACATTGGTCGGATGTACAAACATTTACAAATAATATCCTTCACAGGCCAACGCTGTCAGAAATGATATTCCAGTGTTGACCAACTGATGCTCAGTGAACACTGCAGATTCTGCGAAAATCCTTTGGTAACCGAGTGAACTCGGTAAAGTCTAACTTTCTGTCACATTTTCTTTGATGACCCAGTGAACTCGGTAGAGACTGAATTTCCTTTGTTGACCGAGTGAGCTCAGTTATAACTAACTTCACGGTATAGTATTCTGGAGCGCTTGGTAGACTCTGTAAATAGCTTCTCTTACCGTCTGAGCTCGGTAGACTCGGTAAACTGCCTTGCTGAACATTCTGAGCTTGGTAGACTCTGTTTAATGACTGATATGATATTTGTGTAACATCAAGGACAATACACAATTAAACAATTGTTTCCAACACCAACCCTTAACCAAGTCACTATACTTATTGCATTGTATTGTACAACTCCTAACAGGGTTGAAATATCTGCTAACAAGGATTACTACAAACAAGTATAGTTTATTGTGGGTGCTAATTCCCACCAGGTTTTTTACCATTTGGTTTCCCCGTAAGCAAATTGTGTATTGATTACTGTGTTATCTGATTATGCATTTACTTTTTTGTATACTAAAGTTGAATAAGTAAAAAAGTACTTAAGATCTGATAACTGATTCACCCCCCCTCTCAATTATCCTTTGGGACTATTCTAACAGCAACAACAACAACTAATCCAGTAGCAACAACCTATCCAATAGCAACAACAACCTATCCAGTAGCAGCAACCTATTTCAATAGCAACAACCTATTTAGTAGCAATAATACATCCAGCAACCATCCAAACAACAAAAAATGCAGTAGAAAATTACCAACCCATTTACATCCCAAGCACAAGAGCAACAAATCAACCCCTTCACAGTTGCATAATCCACCCTCCAAGTTGCACAACATCCACAACCACAAATGCAGGGGAAAATCCCTTCATGGCACAACCACTACAATAGTTTGCTAATCCTTTCATCCAACCTGTACAACAACAACAAACCCTTTCCGCCAGCTACCTAGCCATGCCATCTTCCGCTACATCACAAACCACTCCACCTCCATAGAAATTCAGTGTTCCTCCTGGGGGCATTCCATCGTAAAAAATTTATCCTCCACACCATGCAAGTGTGCAACAGGCTCAACCTAGTTATCCAATGCCACAAAAAATACAAGCATACTTCTAGCAGTTGCAACAAACTTATCAAGTGCTGCCACCTCCTCCACTGCAATATTCCCCTCAGCCATAGATTCCACCACAATAGTCCATATATGTTGACTAGCAACCATTATATAAAACACCACAATATCCCCCACAAAATTCCCTATATTCACCATCTGATCCATATTAGGTTCAAGGAACCCATACAATCATGGTTAATAATCCTCCCCCACAAATCAACCATGAATGGGAGGAAATGAAGAATGCTCTCAAGGAGATAAAAGTAGGTTCCGAGGCTAAAAAATTCAAGTTTGAGGAAGTGTGTCCTTATCCATTTGATCGATCCATCACTACCATACACTTCCCCCAAACACTTTGAGACACCCAAATTTGATAAGTATCAAAGAAAGGGAGATCCTATGAGTTACATGAAAGAATTCTACATGGCATGTCAGGAAGTGGCCTATAGAGTTAATTTCCTCATGAGACTATTTCCCAAGAGCTTAGGAGGAACTGCACTATAGTGGTTCTACAAAATCCCTTACGGCACATTCTCTACTTTTGTTGAATTATCTAAAAAGTTTGTGACCCAATACGCACATAATGTCAAAAATGAACTCTCATTCCTTGACTTATGCAACTCCAAACAAAAGGGAGGAGAGAGCATGGCCAATTACCTTCAGTGCTGGAAATGGCTTACTACAAGGTTGTCCTATCAACCCCCTAAGTAACATCTTATCAAAATATTCATTAACAACCTCCATCCTAAGCTTGCCTATCACATGCGCATGAACTGTATACAAAATTATCAAGATATCAGAATCAAAGGGATGGATCTTGAACGAGGTCTCATAGAAGATGGTGCAATCAAGAACTACAAATAATCCCAGCCTGACAAACATAACAATGATCGATCACGGTACTGGAACAAGAACAAGAATGCAGTAACGCATGGAGCCACTAACACCAAGCATGTTTAGGTTGTGGTAGCCGGTCCCAATGCACCTACCCAAACTTATCAACAAGCACTGCCAGTGTACCCTCAACCTCCTCCCATGTATCAATAGCCCAATCCTGCATATCCCCAACAGACTTGTCAACAAAACATGCACCCTCAAGGCATGACTATCTATCCCCCTCCAGGGACATCATATCAACACAACTACCAAGGTCCTATGAACCAAACAAATTCTATATCAGTCCCACATGGACAACAAAGGCCTCGCACTTCAAATGCACCATAACACATGTTTACCCCTTTGGGTGAGCCCATAGATGTCATCTTCCACAACCTGGTCCAAGCTAATCAAGTCATGTACCCAAAAATGTAGCCATTTGATGACTCAACACCTAAACCAGCCTGGTATAAAGAAAATGAGTACTGTGAATATCACCATGTTAAGGGACACATCACCCTCAAATGCATGAAGCTAAAATACTACATCCAGGATCTCATCGACTGAAAAGAGATTGAAGTGGACTCTCCTGCCCAACCATCGCCAAACATGGGCCTTAAAATCTATCAAAATGCATTCCCTAAACACACTTTAGGTACAGACTCAAGCAATCCTACTCAATCCTATAACCAGGGGAAGGGTAAGAAAGCAGGAAATGTCAACAGAAAGGATTATACAAATGCATATATCAACTATGATAATCTCATCAGCTGCATATCTCAAGTCTAGTCCTCCGTCAATGTCATCCATGTCAAGGGTGCTGATAAAAATGCATAGTCACCACTCATAGAGGCAGAATAATAGTTGCAAGTGTCGGTCCCACTCCATTTGCTGGTACCCAATACAACATTTTGGAACACCTAGGGATAACTCCCACCAAAATTTCCATCCTGGATCTCATCCGCACCTCACCCACCTATCAAGAGATCCTTAATAAAGCCTTACAAGAATCCCATGCTCCTAGCGACATCAACCTCACCAAATTCCAAAACCTTGTCGGACACCTATCTACATCTTGTGGGGTCTCCTTTAAACCAATAGATGTACCCTCAGAAGAACCCAATCATAATCTTCCACTTTGTATTGCTGTCATGGTTAAAGATTTTTCCATTAAATGGGTCATGATAGATAAAGTTTGTCCCTAAATCTATGTACTTTGAAATTCATAAAATAGTTGGGCTGCACTGAAGTAGATATAACAAATGAGGTCATTACCATCAAAGCCTATGACAATCTAGAGTATACTTCTGAAGGCACCATATCATTACCCATCCAAGTGGGCCCCGTCATCCAAGATACACTATGTCATGTTTCTGACCTTGACCTTCCCTTCAACATCCTCCTTGGACGCCCATGGATTCATTCTATGCAAGCCATCCCCTCCACCTACCATCAGTGCATCAAATTCCCATATAATGGCACTAAGATCACCATCTGCACAAACCCCAAGCCCTTCGCATACTGCAATGCATTGGAGACTTCCTTCCCACATTCCAATCACTATCCTGGGATCGATATCAACACCTTTATTGCGAGTTCATCTCGAACCCACTCAGACCTAGAAACTATCCTTTCCTCCACCCTTTCCATGGTCAAGATCAATAACAAAGGTTATGGTGAGTATATTTTATCTGATGCCTTCACAGTTGGGGCACTGCCAGTTGATCCACACACTCAAGGCCGTCAACCTAATCTAAGCAAGATAGAATTGATGACAACCAAGGCGCTACAATTTGGTCCTACCACTTTTATCTCAAAAGGTACTTTAACTAGCCAGGAAATGACACCAAACATAAACCAATGGCTCTACAAGGATCCACCACCCAAGGACACAAGTCACCTCAATTACTCCAAAGGTAAGTACCCTGCAACTCTGGTGATAGAAAAATGGAACTACCAAGGAGGTAACCTGATGCAAAGTGATACAAAAACATCATGATCCATATAAGGATCCAACAATATGGATCAGAAAAACAATTTTAACATTATGTAAGAGGCTTTACATCATCAAAATCCAAATCATAAACACTTGAACCCTTCTTTGGTTCATTCAACAAACAACTCCAATTCTGTCCCAAATTTTATAGTTTTTAGAGATTGAGTTATTTGACCCTCAAAAACTCAAAAATAAACTTTATGGAAAACATAAAGTTTGTAGATAATTATAATTTGTATCATCTCACAAAATAATAAGGTCTCAAGACTGCATTTTGTTTCCCAAACAATTATATTTTAGACTATAAATTCAGAACCATATTCCTGTCATAAATCAAAAAATATTTTCTTCATGCTACTAGGGCATCCAATATCTTTCAAAACACACATAATTTTCAAACCAAACCTAAACCATCTGAAATATATATGAATCTAGTTTCCAAAAATGTAAGATATGAATTTTTTCCATTTTTTAAACCATGAGATAATTAGAAATCATTTCCTATCACTCCATTGAAGAGGGTTTAAAAATAGTCTTCACCAAAAATGCAACAACTTTCACAAATCTTCATGAAAATGATTCTAAAAAAAATAAATGAAAATATTTCTCACATATCTTTCCAATTAATCCACTTATACATTATTATTATTCCATAGGCATCCGTACCAAATAGTACAACATGACTGTTCTCAGGCATCCTGGAAACTGCAAACAATAGCTTTCACCAAAACGTGTATAACTTATTCATTTCTACATATTATTGAACCAAACCAAAAGAATTAGAAAAATAATTACTTTCACTATCTAAAAAGTATAAATATACATGGTTTATAGGCTATAAATGGCCTTACAAGACCTGGAAACACCAACTTAATACCCAAACACCAATCAAAATGCCAATTCAAGTACACCAAACTGTTCCAAAACTTTATCCTCCTTCTCTATTCTTCCCCAATCTAATTTGGTTTGACCACTACAAAATATTTAATTATTTTTGGGTAATTATAACCCATCCAACTACTCTCATGACCTTTCACCTTCCCTTTTACAACTCTATGTGCAATATTTGCACTTTTACATTTTTGACAATGTTGCATTGTTTATGCAACTTTTACACTTTTGACAATATGACCTTAAAACTTTGTACAAACTTTAGAAACAAGTCACAATAGAATATTAATGACCTTTTACATCATTTATATCCTTCCATGGATTATTTTAACCATTTTGATCCTATAGACCAAACTAGGACCTAAATGATAACTTTTACATTTTTATGTGTTTTTGCATTGGTCACATCAAGTGACTTACATCATGATTCAAAGGAATATTAAATGAACATGATAATAAGCCAAATGTTCCTTGCAGGTAGGTGATGCTCCTACATCCTACTCCCCAAGATTAAAAGTTTTCCAAGTCCTCTTGGAAATGATACCTGCAAAACAAATGTTAGGAAAAAATTTTGATGCCTCTTCATTCTTTTCTTCACTTTTCTTCAAGGACATAGGATTGTCCTCTCTTTCTTCTTCTCTAGTGCCCCTACCAGTTGAGCATTCATGGATGAACTATTCAAGGTACTAATATTCAAAAAAATTCACCACTCTTTCTGTTACAAAATCACCAACAACTCAGGAGTCCCATCCTTCCTCTTTCCCTGATCTTTTGGCAATCAACTAGACCACCTATCTCAACCAACATTAGATCCTAGGAGATGCCTCACTTGCACCTTCTTACCCAGACTGATCTCTATTAGAGAATGATCATGAAAGACCTATCATTTCTTCCCACTTGCAACTAAGTGGATAAGTACCTGCAACCATAACTCATTAACAAAAATCAATAACCAAATCTCCAAGGTCCTGGTGTGGATTGCCTCATTCAATGGTCTACCCACACACTCAAGATCTTCAAGCTCTGATACCACTTGATGCAAAGTGATCCAAAAACATCATGATCCATATAATAATCCAACAATATTGATCCAAAAAAAACAATTTTAACATTATGTAAGAGGATTTACATCATCAAAATCCAAATCATAAACATTTGAACCCTTCTTTGGTTCATTCAACAAACAACTCCAATTCTGTCCCAAATTTTATAGTTTTCAGAGATTGAGTTATTTGACCCACACAAACTCAAAACTAAACTTTATAGAAAACATAAATTTTGTAGATAATTATAATATGTATCATCTTAAAAAATAATAAGGTCTCAAGACTCCATTTGGTTCCCCAAACAATTATAGTTTAGACTATAAATTTAGAACCATATTCCTGTCATAAATCAGAAAATATTTTCTTCATGCTGCTAGGGAATCCAATATATTTCAAACCACACATAATTTTGAAACCAAACCCAAACCATCTGAAATATATATGAATCTAGTTTCCAAAAATGTAATATATGGATTTTTCCATTTGTTAAACCATGAGATAATTACAAATCATTTCTTGCCACTCCATTGAAGAGGGTTTAAAAATAGTCTTCACCAAAAATGTAACAAATTTCACAAATCTTCATTAAAATTATTATAACAAAAAGAAATGGAAATATTTCTTACATATCTTTCCAATTAATCCACTTAGACATTATTATTATTCCATAGGTGTATGTACCAAATAGTACAACATGACTGTTCTCAGGCATCTTGAAAACTGCAAACAATAGCTTTCACCAAAACGTGTATAACTTATTCATTTCTGCATATTATTGAACCAAACCAAAAGAAAGAGAAATATAATAAATTTCAATATATAACCAGTATAAATATACATGGTTTCCAAGCTGTAAATGGCCTTAAAAGACCTAGAAACACCAACTTAATACCCAAACACCAATCAAAATGCCAATTCAAGTACACCAAATTGTTCCAAAACTTTATCCTCCTTCTCTATTCTTCCCAAATATTATTTGGTTCGACCAATACAACATATTTATAAATTTTTGGGTAGTTATAACTCATCCAACTACTCACATGACCTTTCACCTTCCCTTTTACAACTCTATGTGCAATATTTGCACTTTTACATTTTTGACAATGTTGCATTTTTTATGCAACTTTTACACTTTTGACAATATGACCTTAAAAATTTGTACAAACTTTAGAAACAAGTCATAATAGACTATTAATGACCTTTTACATCATTTATATCCTTCCATGGATTATTTTAACCATTTTGATCCTATAGACCAAACTGGGACCTAAATGACAACTTTTACATTTTTATATATTTTTGCATTGGTCACATCAAGTCACTTACATCATGATTCAAAGGAATATTAAATGAACATGATAATGAACCAGATGTTCCTTGTAGGTAGGTGATGCTCCTACATCATAGCCTTGGTTATGGAGAGCAAGGAATGAAAGATCCTATTGTACGTAACTGATGAAAAAAGGACCTAGGCCTTGGCATGGACTCTGACACGAATGGGGGCACCAATGAAAACATCTATGCCTCTTACCCTTTCCTGGGTGAAATCACTGACATCAAAGATATCCCAGAAGAGAAAGTTGTGAGAGCCTATGATGATGTCTTTGAAGATGAAACCTTCTTTGAAAATTCTTTCCTATGCCAGCTTTCCATTCTTTTCATTGACCTTCACCTCCGCCATCCTTAACTCATAGACTAGGATCAACCAAGTGTCGTACACATTGGCGAGTTCCAAAGTGAGGATGCACTCCTAAGCTTTATGGGATCAATTGAACAAAGCAATGATAGAGGGAAAGACTTAGCATATGTCTACAAATTGGACCCAAAGGCATACTTTGGGGAAGAGGAGAACTTCAGCCACAAAAATGAAGAAGAAAATAAAAATAAAAAAAGAGAAATATCGATCCCCTAGAAAAAACCCCTCTAGGGCGCTGTCTGATCATAAAAAGGTAAAAAAAAAGGGTGTATCCACTGGTGAAAACCTTCCTGAGGTGCCAAAGGATGAAGACTGTCATCTTCCTCTAATCCATGACTATAGGCCTAAACAGTCATCGATTCTCATCGAAGAAACAAAACCTATCAACCTGGGCACCAAAGAGAATCCTGCCATCACATACATAGCAGCATCTTTGAGTGAAGAAGAAGAAAGTGATCTGGTCACTTTTTTTAATTAGGAATCCATTAGTAAGTTTGCATGGTCTTACTCCCACATGCTAGGATTAGACCCCAACTTGGTGGTTCACCATCTTGCAGTGGACCCAAACATCAAACCTGTCAAACAAAAGCTCAGAAATATGAACCCTAAAGTGGCACTACTTGTCAAAGTAGAGCTTGAGAAGTTACTCCAAGCCAAGATCATCTGCCCCATTGATTACTCTGACTGGATTTCTAACATGGTGCTAGTGTCAAAACCTGATAAATCAATCAGGATATGTACAAATTTCTGAGATCTCAATAAGGAATGTCCCAAGGACAATTTCCCATTGCCAAATGTAGACATGATCATGGATCTCATAGTAGGACATGAGATGTTGTCACTCATGGACAACTTTTCTGGATATAATCAGACCCATATTGCAGAAGAAGATCAGCACAAGACAGCATTCACAACCCCCTGGGGTACCTTCTGCTATAACATGATGCCTTTTGGCTTGAAGAATGCTAGGGAAACCTATCAAAGGGCCATGACTATCATTTTTCATGACATGATTCATAGGATCCTTGAAGACTATGTAGATGACATCTTGGCAAAATTAGTTAAAAGGGAAGATTGCCTCAATGTTTTGGAATGCATCTTTGATAGAATTGGACACTACTGCCTCATGATCAACCCTAAGAAGTGTATCTTTGGGTTCACATCAAGAAAACTCCTTGGGTTCATTGTATCCAGACGAGGTATTGAAATAGATCCAAAGAAGGTACAGGCTATCATAGAGATGCCTCCACCAAAAACACTCTAACAACTATGTAGCCTCCAAGGAAAGATACAATTTGTGCACCATTTTATCTCTCAACTGGCTGAAAAGTGCCAACCATTCACTCATCTCCTACAAAAAGATAACACATTCAAATGGGATCCTCAGTGCTAGAAGAGTTTTGACAAGATCAAAGAATATTTGGCTAATCCACCCATCTTGGTACCACCTGTACCTGGCCGACCACTCAGCCTATATATTTCTGCTACTACAACAGCACTTGGGGCACTCCTTGCTCAGTTGGATGATGAAGGTAAAGAAAGAGCTATTTATTACATCAGTCGGACCTTAGTGGGTTATGAGCTCAACTATTCACCTATGGAAAAAGGATGTCTGGCAATGGTCTTCACCACTCAAAAACTTCACCACTATATGCTTAGTCATACAACCAAGCTCATTTCAAAAGTAGATCCTCTCAAATACCTACTCTCCAGGACTACTCTCACAGGTTGAATGGAAAAATGGGTTATGTTGCTAAGTGAGTTTGATATTCAATATGTAGATAGAAAATCCATTAAAAGGCAGGTTATCACAGATCAACTAGCCGAAGCACCATTGGTAGACGCATATCCTTTGGTCATATAATTTCCAGATGAGCATTTGTACATGATAGAAGAACAAACTACATCGAAACTCTACTTTGATGGGTCCTACACAGCTCATTGTGCAGGGGTAGGTATACTTTTTGTCACACCTCAAGGTGACTACATCCCTATGTCATTCAAATTGGGATTTTCCTGCACAAACAACATTGCAGAATATGAGGCACTAATTTTAGGACTTCACATGGCTATAGAATGGAACATCATAGCTCTACACATCTTTGGCAATTCCCAACTCATCATCAAACAATTCCTAGATGAGTATCAAACCAAAGATGACAAATTAATGCCATATAAGTAGATGGTTGACAAGATGAAAGAGCATTTTCTCCACTTGCAGATAACACAAATACCACGCTTGCAGAACAAGGCTGCTGATGCAATGGCCACAATTGGCTCCCTCCTAAAGATTCCTCATGAGTCTACGCAATACAAATTATTATTTGAGAAAATTCATGCTCCCACTTATGAGAACGATGAATCAACACTATAACATTTGGGACCATTTTTTGATGTCTATGTTTCGCTATTCTCACACCGTCTTGTCAGCTTAGTGACAGAGACTAGTGCTACAGTTTTGGTGTTGGAAACAATGACAGTTGTACCGTATGTCATTATTGTGATGGTACTAACCATCGCAATACGAGCCGCCTATGATGGTTACCATGCTATCATTACATATTCTAGTTGTCGCTATTACGACACGTAGGCATCGCATTTTATCTGTCACTATTACAACATGTGGGTGTTGCATCTTAGCTGTCTCTTTTTTCAGATGTGCGATGAATTTTCTATACATGTGACATCAAGCCATCAGCAATTTCCGATGGCTCGACATTGCATGTATAGAAAAATCATCGCACGCCTGAAGAAAGTGATGTCTAGGTGTTGCAATATGAGTCAGCTATAATGTTTATCATGCTATCATTACATTTTATTTCTCACAATTACAACACCTAGGTGTTGCAGTTTTAGTGTCACAATTGCAAAAAATGTGTGGCAAATTTTCTATACATGCGACGTTGAGCTGTCGGCAATTTCCAATGGTTCGACATTGCATGTATTTTTTTAGAGTCGCTTTAGAGTTTTTAAGAGTTTAGTGTCCTAGTGTCACTATTTTCAGTAATTGTGGTTTTACTTATTTTGGAACCATGATTTCATGTTCTTTATTGGGGTAATTCCATTAGTGGTTGGCCAAATAAATGTAAAACAATCGGTATTACCAAATTAGTTCATCCAAAAACTAGAAGACTGTGACTGTCTGATAAGTACAAGTAGGATTCGTGAAAATACATCAAGTGCCTAAAATGAAATAATTAAATAAAATTTAGAAATAAGCATA
>MU228418.1:78574-89307 GCA_018584345.1 Thuja plicata | reverse complement strand
TTCCTCAAGCAAAGATAAATCCAAATTTCCCAACAAGAATCAAAATGTTGTGAATGATGGTGTTGTAGATAATGTGACTGCTAAGCCTTCCAAGGCTGCCTTTAATCTCACTACCATGATGCAAGCGGCCAAAGCCACTAAATAGGCTACGGTGGAATCCAAACTGAGTACTTCACAATTTTCTAGACCTAAACCTTGGGCTCCTAGGCCCAAGCATGAGTTCACTCCTTTAGGAGAACCTCTTGAGGCAGTTTACAAAACTCTTTTGGACAATTAGTTACTTACTCCATTGGCTAATCCATGACCTTATGATCCACAACCAAGGCCCTCTTGGTGGAATGAATCCACTTATTGTGATTTTCACCAAAACAAAGGTCATAAAATAGCTACTTGTCTTAAGTTGCGCCATACAATCCAGGATCTCATCGATAGTGAGGTTATTGCTGTGGGAAGTCACAACAAAAACTATGATCACCAAGCTTTCAAGGATCCATTCCCTCCTCATGGAAAAGGTGAATCATCTAAAGGCAAAAATATTGATGCTAATGTCAACTATACTTACACCAATAACGATAATGTCATTAATATGGTTGAACCTGTTGACACTGAATATTGTAATGTCCTCATTCTTAAGGGAAAGGAAGATACTTCCAAGTCTAAAACACCTTTCATTTTACGAGGGTCTACACCTCAGTCTTCTAAACAAGGACAGTCTCAAGTGAGTGCTAATATTGTTACTCAATCTTGCCCTAAAGTCATTCTTAAAGGCCCTGATCCTTCTATATCTACATCAACTCAACCTTTAGATAAAGATAAAGTTGATTCTGCTAATAAGAATCCCAAAGTGGGTTCCTCATCTAATGCTACCAATTACAACATTCTTGATCAATTGCAATGTACTAATGCTTAGATAGCTATTTTTGAGCTCCTGAAAAATCTCCCTTGCTCACAGGGAAATCCTGGACAAAGCCCTCACTAAGGAAAATATCCCAAAAGATCTTAATCTTGAGTAGTTTCAATCTATGGTAGGTCACTTGACCTCCTCACATTATTTTTCTTTCTCTGAGGAAGACGACCATTCTTTGAGTCACCCGCATAATAATCCTCTGCACATTGAAGTCATGATAGGTCCCAAGCATGTTGGCCATGTTCTCATAGATAACGATGCTGGCCTAAATATTTTCTCTGCTAGTTTCCTTATTGAGTTAGGTTATGGTGAAGATTGCATTGATTCTCACAAAAAGATTACCATTAAAGCTTATGATGAGTAAGAACGTAAATCCAAGGGGCTAGTTGTATTGCCAATTAGAGTTGGTCATGTTGAATGAGATGTTATCTGTCAAGTGCTTGACATCCCTTTGGCATACAACATCTTGTTAGGAAGGCCATGGATCCATGAAATGCAGGCTATCCCTTCCACATACCATCAGTGCATTAAGTTCCCATTCCAAGGTTCTGAAGTGACTATACCTTCTAATACATGCTATGATTGCAATGTCCTCAAAAAATCTGCTGACATCCTTGTGCCTACCAACAGAGAATCTATTGAACTCCTTGAGGATAAATTAAAAGAAATGGAAAAGAGTTTGACACTCAAAGAAACTAATATGGGAGGATATCAGATTGGACATGTATTATCTATTACATCTTTGCCTTTGTCTCCCCGTTCTTTTGGGAGACCTTCTAAGAACACTAAACCTTCTACGGTTCCTCCTCCAACAAAGTATGGTGGTACCTTTGTACAAGCCATAGTACCATTAGAAGAAGAAGCTGAAAATAGAGCTATCAAAGCTTGGATCTATAAAGGAGAAGACAATTCTGAAAATACTCCTCCTTATGACATAAAACCTGAGCAATATGGTAAAGGTTTATCTATTATGCAACATTTTGGCTATAAAGGGGATGGTCCCATAGGTGCGAATCATAAGGGATTGATTGCACCACTTGAAGCTATCGGTCGCAGAACATGCGACTCTACAAGTATAGGCTTCTAGAAACTCACATTCCAACTGGGAATAAATAAGTTTGTACCTCGAGAAGATAAGAAACCAACACCTGAAGAAACACCTAAAATTGTAGAACCTGAAGACAGCTCTGATGAGGATACTTTTCCTTATCCTATTCCACCAAACCTGGCAGCATTCTTTGCTGAGCCAGATAACTTTGTACCACATGTCAGTACAGTAGACACTAACAGTGATTTTGATAACACCACTTCAATTTCTCCATTAACTTATGAAGAGTGGAAAGACATATATACTTTGAACCCTAGTCATCAGGGTGATTTATTCATACCACCACACTTTCAAGAACAATTTGACCAGGAATTCCAGTCACTTCTTATTACATAAGAGGTAGTTGATGCTACAAACAATGGAAGATTATGTGGATGACACTTTAGCTAAGAGTATGCACCTCAGTAGTGTTTGTAGCATCAGCTGCCTCTTGTGTAATTTGGCGTAACATCTAGAAAGTTACTTGGCTATATCATCTCTGCCAAAGGTAGTGACGTAGATCCTGAAAAAGTACAAGCTATTCTGGAAATGCCACCACCTAAAAATATCAGACAAATGAGAGGACTTCAAGGCCGACTGCAGTCTATCTGGAATTTTATCTCTCAACTGGTGGACAAGTAACAACCATTTACCAAAACTTTGCACAAGGGTGTGGCTTATCAATGGAACAAAGAATTTGATGAAGGGTTCACACAAATCAAGCAGTATCTTGCAAACCCACCAATCTTGATGCCTCATATCCATGGGAAGCCACACATACTGTATATCTCTACTATGGATGCATCATTGGGTATCATATTGGCTCAAGAAGATCAGCACAACAAAGAGAGGGCTATCTATTACATTAGTCAAACTCTGGTCTCATATGAAACAAAATATTCTGCTATAGAGAAGGCTTGCCTTACAGTAGTGTTTGCTTCACAAAAATTGTGGCACTATATGCTGGCTCATACTACACATCTAATTGCTAAAATTGACCCTCTGAAATACTTACTCAGTAAAGCTACCCTCACAGGTAGACTAGCTAAATGGGTCATGCTTCTCAGTGAGTTTGATATTGACTATGTTGAAAGGAAAGCCATTAAGGGCCAAGCAATAGCAGATCAGTTGGCCGAAGCACCTCTAGTTGATCATCAACCATTGCACATTGAATTTCCAGATGAGTCCATATTACTTCTTACACATCTCTCATGGACTTTGTTTTTTGATGGATCATTCGCCCAATAGGGGTCAGGTGCTGGGATACTGTTCATTACACCTCAACGGTACTCATTACCAAAAGCATACAAGATGTTGTTTCCTTGTACAAATAACATTGCTGAATACGAAGCCCTAATCAACGGTATGAAGATAGCCCTTGAGTGGCGCGTAAATGAACTAAATGTTCTTGGAGATTCCCAGTTGTTCATCAATCAGGTCAATGATATATATCAGACAAGGGATGATAAGTTGATACCTTATAAATGGTTGGTTGATGATCTTAAACAGTATTTTACTCATATCACATTTCAACAGGTTCTGAGGGCAGATAATAAAGTGGCAGATGCCATGGCTACTCTTGCCTCTATGTTACAAATGCCTAAAAATGATTTTAGACATGAATTCCTGGTGGAGACGTTAGGCTACCTAGCCTATGACTCCCCTGATTCCTGGATGATCTATTCTGTCATAGCACATGACTCATCCTGCTACCATCACATCTTCTCCTACCTATGTGACCAGATTGTTCCGGACACTTACTCCCAGAATGATAAATGTCACCTAATCTGCAGTGCTTCATGGTTTGTCATCATCGCTAATGACTTGTATAGACATGGTTTAGATGGTACCCTCCTTAGGTGTTTAGAACCTGATGAATCCAAACAAGCGTTAGTAGAAGTGCATGAAGGCATCTGTGGGTCACACTCTAATGGCCTGACATTGGCCCGTAAAATTATTAGAGCTGGTTACTATTGGCCAGATATGGAAAAAGAAGCCACACAGTTTGCCAAGTCTTGCAAACAATGTCAATTACATGGAAACCTGATTCATGCTCCAGCCAAGAAGCTTAATCCATTCATTAATTTCTGGCCATTTCAATAATGGGCCTTTGATTTGGTGGGTCAGATCTACCCCTCATCCTCCAATGGACATAAGTTTATCATCACAGCTATGAACTATTTTACTAAATGGGTGGAGGCAGTCCCTCTCACCGTTGCCAGTGGCAAAATAGTAGCTATGTTTATTCTCAACTACATCATCTGCAGGCATGGTGTACCCTCAGCAATTATCATGGATAATGGGGGACAATTTAAAAACAAGGATTTGACAGAGCTATGCTCTAAGTTTAAAATCACTCAACATTGGTCTTCCATCTATTATCCTCAGGGTAATGTATAGGCGGAAGCATCCAACAAAACAATCCTTAAGATCCTGCATCGCACAGTGCATAAATCCAGATGAGATTGGCACCTCTAAATCAATCCAGCTATTTGGGCATACAGGACAAGTATAAGAACACCAATAGGGGCTACTCCCTATGCGTAGGTTTATGGAGAAGATGTTGTGCTACCTATTAAGGTTGAGATTCCTTCTCTGTGAGCCTCTCTGAAAGGCCTCATTATTGATGAAGATACCAGAATATCTCCGCTACAAGAGCTAGAATTACTTGATGAACATCGCCAAGTTGTGTTCGATCACCTGAGAGAATACCAAAAGAGGATGTCCAAAAGCTATAACAAAAAGGTTAGACCAAGGGAATTCCAAGTGGGTGACCTAATTCTAAGGGAGAACCCTAAGAATCAATAACATCGGATCCAAAAAGGGAAGTTTGAACCAAATTGGCTTGGTCTGTATATTGTTACAGTAGTGTTTGGGTCTGGTACCTATCAACTTTCTACTACTGAAGGAGAACAACTCAAAGAGCCCATCAACACTCTTCATTTGAAGTGGTTCTACAGCTAAGACATCTTCAGTATGCTCATGTATATAGTAAAGTCCTAAAAAAATTTAAAAAATCTGAAAAAGTCCTAAAAAAAATGTTCATCTTAGTGAAAACCTAGCAATAGGCACTTTGATGTATCTCCAAAAAATCGTATATTCCAAAAATACAAAAAAATTAAAAATTGAAAAATATAAAAAAAAAAGAGAGAAAAAGAAAAAAAAAGGTGCCATTGATGAAAACCTGGCAAACAGGCGTCATGGTAACAAAAAAAGAATTTCTGCCAAGAAGGTGAAAACCTGGTAAACAGGCACCTCTTGTTCCACAATGCTATATCTATCGCTGCACCACTTGGCTTCACACATTTGCTTTCTTGCATTGTTGCTTCCCTGCTTTCATTTTCTTTCAGTTCCTGTCAAGACACCAACTCACATGGATTGAAACTGGTCATACTCTCAGCGAAACCCTCCTGATCTAGGGGGCACTATCCTATTGTCTTTTAAACGATCTTCTTCACATCAGTCACCAGTGGTTCTCAATGCGTCTACCTACTGATGTATAGCTTAGACTACGATCATTTCATTTGAGCATCTCTCTCACGTCGGTCACCAGTGTTTCTCACTGGGTCTGCCTACTGTCGCTATTCCATCGAGATTTCTCACATTTGTTACAGTTGGAGTTATACTCAAATGCTCTATCTATAAAAACTTAGTCTTGATGATTCTATGCTTTAGTTTGTACATATCTTTCGGTCACTTTTGTGACACTCTGGTTCCTTTGCGAACCCTCCTAACTTGTCATTGATTCAACGCCATACGCTTGGGGTCAATCACATCTCATTTGTCCTCACAACATACATCAAGTCAGTCATCGTTACTTGAGGGCATAGGTCCCCCATTTGATCACATCTTTGGTTTACACCTGATTTAGTAATCTTGTCACCTCTCAAGGACAACTCGCTACTGTCACAAACTGGTGTTTTTTAACACCACCATAAACTGTGTTTTTTAACACTATCTTTGGACACATCTGTGCTTTTTAACACACATCGGATATCTCACACATAAACATCTATTGATAATAATCAAACAAAATGCACTCACAAGCACAACAGTGTTTTTTAACACCCTCTAAACATGAATACATTCAAAAACTTTGAAAAAGGCTGAGCTATGCTTGAATATTTCTTTGTTTGTTGTCTATTCTCATGAATTTCATTGATATTTTCTATCTACTGCTTTTTGGTGTAGTCCTGATGATCTAACAATGTAAAATAAACAGGGTGTATGTAATAAGAGCTCCCACATTAAGGTTGAAAAGCCTCACATCCCTTGATCTTGTTTATTTGTACGCCATGGTGAGGTCGGTACTATCTCCTTGCTTGTTATTTCTCTGTTTGTTATTGTTTTGTTTGTTATTGATCTGTTTGTTTACGCATGATTGCACTCATGGTTATCTTGGATTTGAATGCCTTGATACTGGTGTAGTCTTGCAACATTAACTAGAAACAATGTTCAAGTCATCTTGGCTTTTGTGCCCTGGTGCTTACACTTGTTTCCTACATTTGATCCGATGACAAGTCATATTCATATCCTTATGGTTGCATTGTGGCACCAGTAAGGGTTGTATCGACTTTCATGTTCTAAAAATAAAATTCTCAATGATGATGATTTTATGATGGGTCTCACAACCATGTCCTAGAATTGCACTTTCATATTGCATCTAGCATAGAATTACATTTTCATAGTGCATCTAGCATAGGATTGCGTTTTCATTCTAGACTTGCATTGTGGCAGCAATTCAGTGTTCTCTTCTTTGCATTCTCCTACGTTCATACGTAGGGGAGTTCTTCTTTAGAGTCTTGGTTTTGTCATCCTTTCTCTCTATCTTCAGCTATATGCTCAACCCATTTTCAGAATCAAAATCAAAATCTGACACTTCTATATCGCTCAAAATCGCATTTTAAAATTTTTGGGACTAACGCGATCGGACGCTTGTGCAGTCAACTTTCTAATGTCCCCTTCTTGTCTGAATCATATCATATCATCATTTTCTCACATCTTTGACTTTTTCCTCAAAATTCAACTCTAGTCAACTCTGGTCAACCCTAGTCAAACTTGGTCAACCAGACCTCAAAATCACTTGAAATTGATTTTGAATCTTTTGAATTCTTCCGTAATCTATTCTGAGTTCTTCTTGATCTTCGACTCAACATCTATCTGTGATTTTTCACTCTCCATCATCATTATGACGTGTCATCTTTCTATTTTGCTCCCGAAGGGGCAGGATGATTACATCATTAAATCTATTTCAATCAATCTGATCTAATTTTCAAAAGTCCTCATTGCTAGGGGCATCTCATCACTTGGGGCATGTTCAATTTTTTGTACCTCACTGTCAAAACTGGATACTCTACAATCAATAAGGGCATCTTTTTTCCTTACATCTTGTCATCTTTTAAGTATCTGAGCAATCTAACTCAGATTCTTGAGGATAAAGCTCCATTCTGGAGATGGTTCTCAGAAACTATCTTTTTGGGACAGGTGTCGGGGCAATCTAACCGTGACTCCTAATAATCAATCTCTATCCTAGAGATGATTCTGAACCACTATTTACCATCTTTTGAGACAGGTATCAGGGCGATCTAACCTTGACTCCTGAAGGTTAAGCCTCGTTCTAGGGATATCCTTGTGAAAGATGTCAATTTAACTAGTGTCTGGGCAATCTAACCTAGATATTGGAGGACTAAGATTTGTTCTAGAGATAGTCCTAAAACCTTTATTTACTATCTTTTGAGGCAGGTATCAGGGCAATCTAACCCTGACTCCTGAAGGTTGAGCCTCATTCTGGGGATAGTCTTGTGAAAGATATCTATCTAAACTAGTGTCTTGGCAATCTAACCTAGATATTGTGGGACTAAGCTTCATTCTAGAGATAGTCCTAAAATCTCTATTGATTATCTTTTGGGACAGGTATCCGGGCAATCTAACCCTGACTCCTAAAGGTTGAGCCTCATTCTAGGGATATTCTTGTGAAAGATATCTATCTAAACCAATGTCTTGACAATCTAACCTAGATATTGGGGGACTAAGCTTCATTCTGGAGATAGTCCTAAAATCTCTATTGATTATCTTTTGGGACAGGTATTGGGGCAATCTAACCTTGACTCCTGAAGGTTGAGCCTCGTTCTAAGGACAGTCTTTTGAAAGATATCAATCTATTAGCTATCGGGGCATTCTAACCTGAATCCCTAAGGATCAAGATTACCCCAAAAACTCTACTTGACCGGCATCTTAGCAACCTAACCTAAACTTCAAAGAGTCAAGCTCTATCCTGCAGATGGCTCTAAAATGTTTGCATCATCAATTTTCAAATCTATTCTTCTGTGCTTTAGGAATCAGACTATTCTTTGAATCAATGCGCTACTCACACATCAATTCAAACAGGGGCAAGATGTAACACCCCAAAATTGGCATCTTTCAACCCTAACCAATTTTGTTGCATTTGTCACTCTTCTAGATCATCAAAGTCCTATTGTACTAGGCAATTCTGATTTTTTGACTGACTCTACTTGACCGAAGTGTCAAATGCAAAAAATCCTAAATCTACATTAATCATACATCATATTTAATTCCTAAATACCTATTTGGCTAAACAAACCCTATGATTGAATTAATTTAATTATAAAGTCCTAGCACTTTAATTAAATTAAATTCACCCTCTTTAGCTAAGACACATGAAAAAGGGATTAAATAATATTTAATTATTAAATAAATATCCTCATTTCAATAATTGAATTTAATTATTCAGATAATTGAGAAAAAAAAGCAATTATGAGGTCATATTTATTTAATTAATTGAATATTCTCTCAAAAATCTTATCTCTGTTCAGAAATAGAATCTTTGAATTAATTGTGCTTTAAAGATAAAGAAAACAATTTAATTCAAATAAAACAGAATTAAATCAAAGAAAGAAAATAGTTAAAGCAAGAAGAAAACAATTTATTGTATTCTTTTGAATAAAGCTTTCTATTTTAAACTGGCTTTTCTATCTGTTTTATTTCAAAGAGGAAAGTTTATATTCTGATCATCTCTGAGTCTATAAAAGAACTCTCATTCTTCATTCAAAACCCCCGATTACTTCCTGATTACCCACTCATTTTTTATGCATTGTTAGAATATTGAATTATTGTCACATTTCTTGATAATCTCATATAGAATAATCTCATTTTTGCAATAGACTAATTTCAATTTCTAGAATAATTGAATTGCAATCATGTCTTAGATTATCTTACATCTTTCAAATTCTTAGTATAATCTTGCATTATATTGCATTCATCATGATAAATCCTTCATTCCTAGATTAGTCCATGGTTGTGAGACTCGTTGTGAGAGCAATTTCAAAAACCCCATCTAGATAGAAGGAAACAGGTCAAATCATGTAGGCAGACAGGATGAATAGTCTCATATTCAGTCTTGTGTGTACCTGGTGAAGAAGGACTATGTTGAAGTGTATGGTGAATTAACAAGGCCAAATTTACCACATACAACTATCTTCACCATTCCGAAACCAACACAAGCAAGAAGATTTTGGGCATCCAACTCGGCCCAATCTGCAATTAACTTATGTCCAAACATTGACAGTAACTTACTGACTTCAATGGTGTCAGCAAATTCCTTCAACACCAGCGAACATCCGATTCTCTGCAACTTCCAACTTCAATTTTTAATTCTGAATTTCATCCCCCCTCGCATGTTCCTTATCCTTGTTAAACATACAGCAAGCACATAGAGATGTTGCCTCTTCACCATGCATGCATTCCTCCAATACACAACATTTCCCTGCAGATGACCATGAAGATAATATGATACAATTTTCCTACTCACCTTTCACCATGTTCCGGCCACTTCACAAGATGAATGGATGAGCAAGAAGCATGGTTCTGCAAAATGGTGCCCAGCAATGTTTTGTTTCTATATTTTGTTTGTGTGTAAAGTTAAATACAAATAATTTTTATTTTTATTTTTATAAACTATAGTAGTCGTAATTCATTACAGGAAAACCCAAACATGTTTGAAAGCTGAAATTCTTTTGCATGATCTATTTTTTGAGTAATTTAAATATTTCAACTTCCAAAGGTGCTGATATTTTAGAATTATTTTTATTTTTCATTTAACGTTCTTTTGTCATTTAATTTCATTTTCCTCATTTATAATCCATATTTCCAATGGAGTGATTTCTATACTAAATTTGTAGAAAGTGTAGCATACAATACTTTGATCACTAAGTTAATTGTCATGGGCTATATAAAGGTTATGTATATCTATTTGATATATTTATTTCTAAAAGAGAAATGTGCATTCTCATAATCATTAAACAATGAAATTAGGTCATGAGGGAAATGTTGTTATCTAGACTTCTTATGACAACCATAACGTTATCTATATTTGTTTCTAAGATTTACATGTATTCTATTCTATTGTTCTCCACTAGCTTAGTTTTAACCTTTTAACTACTTTGATTAAAAAAATGTTCATGAATTTATTATTTTTTTTACTTTATCTTTATAATATTAATTTTCTCTTTGTTTTTCTAATATTGATTGAATGTTGAATTTTTTTTAGTGTGATAAGTTATCATGGTTCATATCATTAATTTCTCATGACATTCTAGGCCTAATGTTATATAATTTTTGTATGACTTTGTATGATTATGAAAATTATTTAAATGTGTGTGTGTGTGTGTGTGTGTGTGTGTGTGTGTGTGTGTGTGTGTGTGTGTGTGTGTGTGTGTGTGT